>JABCJY010000203.1:115491-146194 GCA_013184415.1 Fusarium concolor | reverse complement strand
TTTTTTTTTTTTTTTTTCGCGCGATCCTCTGGAATCGAACCTTTGAAGAAGTGCCTATTCATGATTGCAGAATAATGATCCAAGGTTCGTTCTCAGTCGGACGCCCAAAGTCTTGTCGGATCAAGACTATACGTAGTGCATTCCAGTCGTTGTCTTGGCTTCGAAGCCAAGGTTATCGGTTCAACCTTATACAAAGGTTCTATCGAGACTTTTCCATTCTTCTACGGTGAAGTTTGTTGCTCGCGAGTATTCGGGGTTTATGATCTCTGTCCACGTTCCATGGCTTTGCTCGCCTAAGCAAAGTTTGTCGATCGAATTTGCTCTTCTTCAGAGAATACCATAACCATTGTTAATCCTCACAAACAAAGCGACGAAAACAATTTCGAAAATCTATGATTCGATGTCACGGTGTTCAGGGCCGCGATATGCTGACAGCAGCATGACCATTACAACAAGTGCTGCCGATCTTGGGATCTGCGTAGCTGTGGTTTGCGAAGCTACTGATGACACCAATTGAAAGCGCCGATTAAATGCCCTCAATTACAAAAAACCATGCGGATTTCGACTCGGCTTTTGCGGCGATTGGACTGACCTTCATGGTCTCTCCAGGATCAACCGCTGCTGAGTTCATCCGCAGCCGAATGACATCTCGACCGCCCGCAAGAGCAAACTTTTTTTTATCGTTGTCAACTAGTTGCGAGTCTAGAATTCGACTGTCTTTAAGAGTGGATATCTAGTTCCCGCGCAAAGTGTTGGTCTCTGTGGATATGGTCCGGTTGGCACGCGTGATCAAGGCGATCCCCACGCTTTATTCGACATGTTTTCAAATCCACATGCCTACTATCTCCAAGACAAGCTTTTCAATGCGGAGATAGCAGCAACCTTTTGTTGGGTGATTCTTCTATGCTTTTCGTTGACTCGTATACTTGTCTGCTGTTCCGATCGATGCCCACGTGTTGGCTGCGGTTTTCAAGATCCTCGATGCCATGCCCATAGCCAGCGTCGGCATTTGGAGGTGAAATTTCTCCGTGGTCAAATCATCGATTTGTTGGTCATTTACATCGATCGAGCACATTCTGTGCTTGAGAGGAATGTTGATTCATCAAGATTGCTATATCTACCAACAACTTGCTGCATAAGGTAAGCCGAGAAGCACGGATGCTGAATTTCTTCACGGAAGTTCCAACTGGTAAATTGAGAGAGCCAGACGAGGTGTAGGAGACTGAGAGAAGGCAGCTATAAATCTATGCCCATTCTATTGGTCAATCTATTTCTAATGCCTCATACTAACCAATGTCTAAGAGAAACCAAGCCAATATTCCAACCAAAAAAAAACGTAAACGTCTAAATATTTACGCCAATTTTCGTGTGTGATCATCCAATAATATAAATGAGAGTTCTACCATACCTCCCAAAACATAAACATCATCCTCTCTCAAACCTTGTGTCGTCACTCATTGTCCTTCTTCAACTCTTGGTCGCATTTCGCCCCTCGTATCGGCATGACACTTCACAGCTCTTGTCAAAGAGACATGGCCCAACTTTTGGTCCTCGGCGGTTGCCTATAATGTGCCAGCCAAGCCCAAGATGGGAAATAGTTGCCTGTTGCGTTCCGGATATCATCGTCGGTAATCCGGTATCCCATAGCATTAATTTGACTGTGGTCTGAGCTTGTTTGGTGCTGCTGTTCTTGTGTCGTGGGAGCTTCCAGCCCTGGCAGATTCGCGGCATCTGTAGGAACGCTTGAATTTCTGCTAAATTCGTCATATTGAATGTCTCGCGCCGATCGTATCCTAGACAGATCGGTCTGATCAGGGTTCCTCGCCCGTAGTTGGGTATCCACGGTAGTTCTAGTTCGAGTCTCAGTTCGCGGAAGGCTGTGAACTGGAACGAGAGATGGCGATATAGGTTGAATATCCCCAGTAGGCACCCTTTGAACCTTTCCCCAACCAGCCCTAGGAGCTTGATTTGCGTATCGATTCACCCCTGAAATGACATCCTCTCTATCTTGCTCCTGTGTGGTATGCTCCTGTGTGGTTTGATCCCGTCTGGTTTTCTCCTGTCTGGCTTGGTCGGTTCTTGTGTCTTTCCAGAGACGAAGCCACCTTCGATTCTTCCAGATAATGAAGGCGATTGGAAAGATGGGTATGAGTAAAACAAAGAGAGCGTATAGGCCGGTTCTACCTCCATCAGAATTACCATTCTTAAGGTTTGCCGGGGAAGATTCCAACGGGAGTTCTGATGTTGAAGTAGCCGCGGTAGAAGTGATTGTTCCCATGGTTGTTTCCGCAGTGAAAGTGGTGATGAATTTGGATACGACATCCGATAACGCAAAAGTTGAGGTCACATCCAGACTGGCGAGAGAACTTGAGCCTGGGTCCGTGACAGGCCCAGGGTCGTAGTCAGAGTCACCACCAAGAAAGTCTTCTGCATTCTTGGTCTTGTCGCTCAACTTGGCCGCTCGCAACTCTTTACGAGGGCAAGTACCTACAACACAAGGATCCACGGCGCAGCATCCCAGAAAAGAAGGCGTGGTTCCAGAGCAGGTGTACCAGGCAACATCAGCATTGTCGTTGATGCAAGCTTGAGGAAGGAATTCATGGTGGAGAGTCTCGTTAAAGCTCGCCGGCTTGATATACTGATCAGGACAGAGGCCCTTTCTGTCTCCGCAGGTGTTGATGGCACAACAGCCGACAAAACGGTTGGGATCGTTGTTGCAGACGTAGAAGTCTCCGCCGGAGGGACAGCTAAGGCCTAGATCTTTGGCTGGATCGTGGTCGTGCATTGCTGCAGATGCTAGTAGGCCGTGGTGTTTTGGTTCAAATAAAGACCACAAGCCTTGAGAATTGTAGAGAAGAATATGACTATGAGGCATCCGACATATCTCTTAAGCTTGGGGGGACGTCTGCTATCTATACTCCGGACTACACACTACTCTTGAACTATTGTGTCTTCCTTTATCCTGGCAGTTGAAGTGACTTATCTGATTTACGGAATGGCCGGACAGGTTCCTGTGTTGGAATATGCAAGCCCAAGATACTATCGATATTCTCATGCAATCTTCAAAGACCAGATATTCAACTAGCATTTTCACATTTTCTGGTGGCGTTTCCTGAGCTCTTTGTACACATTCATTGCCAGGGACGAAGAACTGCGATTGGCTGCAGAACTTGTTAATCATTGACGAAAGACGCTTGAATTTGATATGAGTTTCAGAATGTGAGAGATGACAGAATTTGGTTAAGATGCAACTTTCCATTTTTTTGAAGCAATCATCTAGCATCAAATCCTTGGAATAAGAAAAGGAAGGCATATCAGAAAATAGGCTGCTTGAATGCATAATAGGGTTATTAGACACAATTTGATGAGCACTCAGAAAGAGTGATAGTCACGGTGTCCAAGATCATGGAATTTGGCGGAGTCTTCTTCAGACAAAGAAACGTCTGGTGTAACAGAAGGGAATTGTTCTCTGCAAACATATGCAGCCTACCATATTGAGGCGACGCAAACCCACAATGCTCTCACCGCTCTTGATTATCACTGTAGATTATTCAATCAAATTGCAGTAAACTGATGTCGGGGATACTCAAACTGCGCCAAAGATCTTTCATTCTTGTAAACCACCAAATGAGGTTGTTTGCTAACCTCTGATTCACCCTATCAGATCCAATATATCTTCTAGTTAAAGATTAAATTATGATGTTAAAATATCAGATTGGGTTTTCTTTCTTCGTTCGGTCTTGATGCTGGGCGATGTTTTGAGGCTGACAGTGAGATATCTGGTGGGAATACACATACGAAGTTTGTTCATATGGATCGAGCGGTTCAAGGCTAGTCGACCACCTTCCGACTTGTGTTTACTAGAAGTTCTTGCTCTGCTCAAGTGGAGTGTTCCCAACTTACTAAAGTATGTCTGTGAATTGTCAATTTGGTATTGTGTATCCGGGGGAATTGGGCAATATGGCCTATCTGCTCAGTCTGTATTTGGCCTCTTTTTTTTATCTCCTCGTGCATCATCCGAAAATCACCAGCAAATTTTCACCAGTCTCACCACGTCATCCATTTCCCTCACTAGTCCTTCTCAAACCGCGTCTCCTTCTCCATCTCACGGACAAGAGCCTCTTCATCCTTGGAGGAGAAAAGCATGCGTAGCTGCAAATCTGCTGGGAAGTGAGGCACGAACTCGTTATCCTGAAGGGCAGCGTTGATGATACGCTCTTTGGCCTTTTGTAGCACAACAATGCGCTCGTCAATCGTGTCTGAAGCCAAGATGCGAACCAGGTGCGTCTCCTTCTCCTGTCCGGTTCTGAAAACTCTTCGGAAGGCTTGCTCCTCTACGGCCGTGTTCCACCACTCGTCGACTATAATGCAGCGGTTTGCCATTTGGAAATTGAAGGACTGGCCACCACATTTCATGGATGACACCTGGACCTGGTTAGGTTATCTTTAGGATTTGTCCAAGATCAAAGAAACTTACCAGGATCTTGATCTCAGGATTGTAGGAGAACTGTTCCAGCGCAAGATGCTTCTGCTTCTTGGTCGCCATCCGGTTGATGTAGAGGAACTTGATGCCCATGCTTTCAAGAACACATCCCAATGCTTTCGCAGTTCTGGTCCACCGGATATAGACTGCCAAAGACATCAGTATATATACAACTTTTGCCGCAATTTCAAAGCAACTTACTGATCATCTTGTCATCCGGTGCTTCTTCCATCCAGGTCAATGCCACTGCCAGGGTAGCCTTGAGCTTGGAGCTCATCGGCATCTTGATAGGGCCGTAGCCAATATCACCGCGACCGCAGACAGCGTGGAAGAACGAAATTGGGTCATCTGGGTGATCACACCACTTTGTTCCGATATCGTCGCGTCCAGGCTCTTTGTAACCTCGAATAGCCTTCACGGCTGCTTTGATGCAAGCCGGAGTTTTCACGTTGTCACCCATGGCAAGTTTGGCTGAGCATCCAGGAATTCGGCACATAGGGGGCTGCAGTCGGAGTTAGAATAAAATCTGTAAACAAGGAGAAACACCACTCACTGCACTAGGGCGGCCAGTCTTTGTTTTAGCACTGAGCGCCATCTCGAGGCATGCTTTGCAGTAAATGTGTTCGCACTAGCAATGTTAGTAGGTCTTTTAACGTACATGGCTTTACATACGTTCGCGCTGTAGACAGGGTTGACTGGGGGCTTCTGCTTTCGACACAGGCCGCAAGTGATATCCTTGACCTTTCTCTCATTAGCTGCTAGGATCAGTAGCTCGGCCATGTTCTCAGTGCCTCCGAATTTGTCCTTGATGGCCAGCTCCAATTTCTGTAGGCCTGGTGAATAATCCGTTTCGAGATTGAGGGCAGCTTTGGAAGCCTTCTGGTCAGCATGAACACTCCCCTGAGTGACGTCGGACTCGAATTTCTCTAAGACAGATCTGATTGCCTCTTCACGAATATCCTCTTGAATCAATTTCTCGCGCTTATCTACTCGTAAGAATTTCTCGAGGTTAAGGGGGTGAGAGGTGGATTGAAGGAGCCTCATACATCGGAGGTTGAGAACCCAGTAGCTGTTGGGCGCTTCAAGACCAACATATCCGTCCTTCTGAAAATCAGCCTCACTCTCCTCATCGGACGCGTATACATTCTCTTGGTGTGCAATCTGTTGTTCGTTTGTGTCTTCGGTCTCGGCGTCTTCGGTCTCGGCGTCTTCGGTCTCAGCATCTTCGGCCTCTGGAGCAACCTCAGGTTCATTCACAAGCCTAGCTGTGTAAGTATTGTCCACAACTTGGTTGAGAATCTTCTCCGGGGTAGAGAGGGGAACCCAGAGATCTGTGCGATGGCTCTTTGGGAGGGGAACCAATATCCTGCCCAAGAACCTGTCAGTCTGCTTTCGTCTCATCATGACAAGGCTAACGAGGTGCTCAAAATTCTCAGCGGCATTGTCGCTGCGGACGTATTGATCTCGGAATGTTTTCATAGAAGTCGCAAAATCGCAGCCGATGAACTTGAGCAATGGGAAGAATTCTTCCAGTCTGTTCGTTAGGGGAGTACCAGTCAAGGCCCAGCGATACTTGGCGCTCAGCTCGAAAGCTGCAAGAGCACCAGAAGAGGTGTGATTCTTGATTCCGTGAGCTTCATCAATTATAACTCGATACCAATTGATTTGGAATAGGAGGCCAAGCTTGCGACGTAGTGCCAGTTGAAAGCCTGCTGAGTCTCCTGCCCACTGCGCCTTCAGTCTTTTGTATTCGCTCTTGCTAGGAAATTGTGCGCGAAGCTCATTCAAATTAGTCACAACGATGGGCTTGGTGCTCCACCATCTTTTATTCTTCAGCAGAGCCTTGTTGTAGAGTAAAGACTTGCTAGCAACCTTTCCCTCGACGTGGTCGTTGATTTGTTTCATCCACGTCTTCTCAGCAGAGTGAGGGCCATCTGCGATAATGAGAGTCGCTCTGCACCATTCTTTCCTGTCTTCTGGTTCAGGAGGATGGCTGATGATAGTGGCCAAAGTAGTGATGGTCTTTCCCACACCCATGTCATCTGCGAGAATACCTCCAGCTGGGTGTAACTCCATGGCTTCGCGCATGGTCATCCAAGAAGCAGCCACGAGCTGAGGACTGTGCAGAGGAGTCTTGATGCCTTTGAGCTTCCATTTTCCGTTGATGGCCTTGACATTTCTATAACCGAAACATGATTTGGCCTCAGTCAAGCCATCCTTCTGCGTTTTAGTGTTTGTTCTGTCGCCTTCTTTCGGCATACCTTTCACGATCTGTTGCATTTGCGCTTCGTGAGTTGTAGCCTCGATTTGGCTCGTTTCCGGCCCAGTGTCGTCGACATCGCCAGGTTGGTTGTTGTTAGATGTGAACAATGCGGCTGCTCTGGAAGGACCAGACTGATCTGTCTTCTGGGCCTTCCTTGGGTCTGCTTCTCTCTCGTCATGATCGCGCTTGCGTTTTGCACCTCCTGCGCGCTCCAATCGACGCTGCCAGTATTCTCGAGTAGTCTTTGGCAGAGGGTCTCTGGATTTCTCTTGGATTATCTGCCTTGCCTTGGCAATGTGTACCTCGAATAGTTTCAGTTTCTGGCGCTCGCTAGAAGTCAATTCGTTTTCCTCATATTGCTTGACAATCAAGTCCCTTCGTATATTCTCCATTGTCTTGAGGTCTTTTGCAAGGCTGGTCAAAGAATGAGCGCCTTTTTTTGACTTCTTTCGCTTCTCTTGGGTTTCGGAGTCTTCAGAGTCGTCAGAGTCTGAGCTCTCGTCGTCGACGAAATCGTCATCGTTCTCGTCATCTCTCTCTTCTTGATCTTGGTCGTGACCTGGATCCTCTTCCTCCTCAGACTTGGTATTGACGATAATCTCATTAACGAATTGATCTGTGGTAATTCCTTGATACTCCTCGCGGGCATCTTCGATCTTGATCTTTCTTTCCTCGTCGCTTTCGTGCTTTAGGGCGTCGTCGTCGTTGTCGTCGTTGTCGTCATCACTGTCCAGAGAAATGACTTGATTGACGGTCTCCTTAGCACTAGGAAGCCTTGTGGCGGACGTCAGGACACTGTCCAGGTCTGGGTTTTCTTCCTTGATCGGCATGTTGGATGTAGATGAAAGAAGAAAGGCAAGAGAGGAAGAGGGTGAAGGAGGGAAGAGGATGAAGGTTGAGTATGTAGATGAAAAGGAGAAGTGGATGAATGGGAAGAAAGGAGGCTTTATATACCTGAGATTCCGAGGGCGATGATTCACTGTCTCTATTTGGTTGCGATAAATCACTGCTTCTCTCTCCTCTAGTTGCTAAGAGATCTCAGGGCTGCGCCGTGGTTGAGAAGCTGGGATGAAATTTATTCTCTTCGGAATGACAGCAGATGATAATTCAAGTAAATAACCACCTACCCGGGCGAGGGGAGTTCCATTAGGACAGCGATCTTTCACGGCAGCCTTGCATGCTCCTTTTAAGGAAGGGACGATATTGAACAACTACCAGATTTCCAGGGGAAACAGCTTATGATATTAATTGCAGCCTTCTTAAAATCTGTCAATAACATAACATAAGATCCTCTAAAGCAACAGGATATGCCACTATTGTCTCGACCTGAGCTACTCTGCCCAGCAAACCTATCTTAGGTGATTAGTCAAGACAGACAGGTTTGGCGATGTCCTAGACTCTCCCTCCCGGTTAGTTTGTAGGGAAGAGAAAGAAATAAGGCAAGGTAGTTAATTTATCTAGACTAGTGAGAGTACCTTATGGAATGCATCTTCATACTAAGCAACTCGCTTCTTCGATTGAGGGAGGTCTGCCCGGAACTTGAAAGAGAAAGTGCAGCCATCTGATGCCTTCGCGATCTTCTGTATATAAGGACAGTACTGAGCTTCCGGTGTGTGCTGCGCTAAAAGACCCAGACCTCCAATATGAATCCCTACTTCATTTCTCTCTTTGCAAAGCTTGACAGACGTCCGCCTTCATTTTCAGTTAGGTCACTCTGACTTCACTCGTGGCGTGACGTCGCTGTTATTTTCACAATACAAAGGCTGTAAACCGGGCTTGATCATAAATATTATGCAATGAATTTAGATGCGAGGATAGACACTAATAGGGGCTACATATAGACAGCTGAACGAGTGAATGGGAAAATGCGCAAATGGAAATCACTCCCAACTTCATGGTTCTTAGATGTGGCTAACGATATCGCTACGTTGAGATTCGGTTGGGAAGCTAAGTAGAGGAAGAGATTTCTACATACTTGAAAGAAGCCCAAGGAGCCTCGATTAAATGAGAAATCCAGACAAAATGGCGATTTGCACTGGGGGAGTCCATCTTTGAGTCCGAAGCACCGAATAAAGAATGCATCACTCGCAATGGGCAGATCGATACAATCCATGCCTTGCTAATAACACCACTATCAGTTAGAATAACAAGAATATTATTTTAATAGTATTCACATAAATTTATTATCAGTCTTGGATTATGGTCGTGGGTTGATATCCGTGACGTCGCCTGTCACAAGAACTACCCTAGACCTAGCCTAAATGAAATAATGACCAATTGTTAAGGGACATGCTGAAACAACATCGACATGTCAAAGATGACACACAATTATGTGCCAATCGCCCAACCTCAACGTTCTAGCGCTTCCGTAACCTCTGACCGGCGCGTTTCAGTATGCGAGTGAAAGATTCAAACATCGACTATACCTTCCCCGCAGGGACTGGCCGAAGAAGGATTTTCCATTGCATCCATCAGGCCACGCCGACGCCGACTCATGCAGGTTCGGACACTAAAATTCTCTTCAGCTCGTTTGAAGACGAGTCGTGAGGATCAACGATATGCAGGTGCTTGCACAAGAACTGCCTAGTCTGGACTGACCAGTCGTTTCAACGCACGCTTTGATAATCGCACAACCAACAGGAACCGAACAAAAGCCTCAACGACATCTGATGCATGGGAATAACGGACGCACGAGCGAGCCGGGACCCTTTTACACACACAACTGATCACACAACTGACAAAATGTCTGTGCAATGAGTGAGGGGAAACTGTAACGCATGAACAACAATCATACATATCACAAATAAACGGGTCATTGCGTCAAGGTCCGAGCAATTGGAGGATGTCGTCTCAAACGGGGCCAACGAGATGGATCCTATATTCGATTGGCGAATGCAACCAACAGCATGGTATCCCAGGGTAATTGATTGTTGATAATATCCGGGGTCGTATCATTGGCTGCAGATGCCAAATAATAGCCTGTCGCGTGAGAGAAAGAAATTAAATCGCGGGTCTTAAAAGGACATGCATCCCTGGAGTCTACGTGCAGATGTCAAGCGGGCGGCAGAAAGATAGAAGGAAAAAGCAAAACAGAGACCAAATTGATTGACCAAATTGCCGGGTTTGACGCCTGACAAGGATTGCTTGCGAGCAACCAATAACCAATTCATCCAACAACCACCAGAATGTGAGACAGGGACCAATTCATGACGATGTGGCACTAAATCCATCCCAAGGATCGTATTATCCCAACCCTATCTTTAACGGGCCGACGCGATTCGGCGTATTTGAGACAACCAGTATTGCAATCTCAAATGGATCAGGAATGATTGAAGTTGTCCATGATGATAAGGCATTCTTCAGTCGCGTCATCATTAGCAATACAAGTCATTCTATGATTGCTGCAGGGATACTCATTGGCCGTCGATCATGTGGCTGTAGCCTTTTGGCCGACGGTCACGTAATCTTTGATGTTTAAGTTTAACTGTCATGAGGGGAGAGACAAGTGCCAGATCAAGCAGCTGGGTAATTAGTAGTAATTAGTAGACTGTCACTGTCTAATCTCTTGTTAATTGAATAGATTAAAAACTAGGGTCTCTATGCAACCTCGATGTTTCAGATGAATTGTCAATTGCAACTCCACCATGCACATGTCGGGTTTTCTCTAGCGGCCTGCCTTGTCTTGTCTTGCCCTGGGCTGCCTTGTCGATCCTCCTGATTAACTCTTCCCCAAGAGTTCGCATCCATCTGCATAAAATACCGTCGTCAGCATTTCTGTTCGGGAATACGTAATTTTTCGGCGCCTCAAGGAACAGAGTTTCTACTTGTCTATCTATCGGAGAAAAAAAGAAAGAAAAAAAAACGTTTGTTGGTGCTTGATTCAATAGAGGCCAACTCAGGTTCCCAGTGCTTAGGCTCCCAGGTCCGTGCTGTCGGGTCGCAGATTTCTCTTTGGGCTTTCTTGTTTAGGCGACCAGCCCGCAACCGGACTGACGCCTCTTGTTAGCCACCGCGCGCTCTGGACCGATCTGCTGGGTGGTTCAGTTGTTAGCTTCGATAGTCTGTGTTGTCTACCTCCATCACATCAGTGCAGTCCATCATCAGTGTGTGTGCAGTTGCAGGGTCTGAGAGTCCAAGATTCTGTACTCGGTTCATGATGATGCACCCACTTGAATCCCCTGTAAACTCAATGAGTCTTCAGCGTGACTGTAACCACTGGGCGCAAGTTCCGGACATCCATGCAGGCACTAAAAGGACCCAGCATTAGACCTGGAAGCCACTGGCTTCTTAGTGGCTTTCGGCCAAGCTCGCACGAACCCGACCTGGCCCGCCCCCGCAAGCTTACCTTAGTAGCTTGTGATTGCTCCACCGAATTGCATAGCGACCAGACAGCGCCAAAGAACGAGTCAGTCCAGGCCTCGCCTGGCCTTCTCTTTACGACGGTAGGTAGTAGTATTAAGCGATCGTGGGCTGCTCCTGTCCTGTTCCGCGACTCGCCATTGCTGGAATATGACGAGGGTCGCTGCTGCTTCTATGCCGTGTTGTGTTACTGTGGCCCCATTCTTTCCTTCTTTTCTTTCTTCTCTCATCTTCCGTCCAATCTGATATACTTACTTACATTCCTCCTCACCCACCATCATCACCCACTATGACTCTGGTCTTGTAAGATTTATACTGTCGTTCTCAACAACAACAACAACAACAACAACAACTGTCGCCTCTTGATTTTACTCTCATTATAAACGAGAGTACGGATAACTGCATTTTAATTATCTATTTTCTACGCGATCTGAAACATTCAACCTCAACCTAATACCGCATCGCATCGCGGTTTGCGCTGCCGTGTCGCACAATTACACTGCCTTCCAACACCCCCGAGACACAAATAATACTCCGACTCGTCCATCCCCAAGTAGAGGGACACAATAATTAGCAGATATGCCTACAATCAACGCTCTTCGATCTTTCGAACCGCCGCCTGTCCCTTCTCTTCCCGATTTTGAACGTCGCCGTTCCACCACATCCAACAACACCGATTCTGTCACCTCGTCCCTGCGGGGTCTTCAATCACCACCTAAGAGTAGCAGATCAAACCGCCCTAAGAGCGCTAAATTCTCCTCATATCGCCTGCGCAGCAATTCGGGTCTCTCACTTCACACTAATGAGGATATTCTGAGACAATACACCGACTACCACCCTGATGGCACACCACGCGCAGGCATGTACATCAATGGTTTGGGGCAATGGTCAGGTGAGAGACTGAGAAGCATTGACTCGGTAGCCTCATCGAGAAGCCAAAGATCCAGTATTATCTATACTGAGTCCGACTCTTCTGGCGAGTTGCCTATTCCTGATCTTACTGGGCGCGAGATGTTTGATATGGTCATGGCCGATCATGCTGCCAGTGGTCAATTATGGAGGTTTGCAGCCAGCCGAGGAGTTGGTCAGAACGTTGACTACCTCATGAAGGTAAGATGAGAAGTCATGATATCGCCTCACAGACTAACCAAATGAACAGATTCGCGACTATATCTCCTCCCTGGAGCAGGTTGTCATTCAGCTATCGACCATATCAACCTCATATACATCCATCACCGCAACCTCACCAATCAACCTGCCCTCACCCATGTCCAAGGCCCTCAACACAAATATCAAGCATCTCACGACATCACTTATCCCCAGCCTGGAGAACATGTTCCTCGAATCCAAGGCCTTTATTGAGCAGCGCATCGTTAGGGAAATCTTCCCCGATTTCGTCAAGCAGCAGCTGTCACAGTGCACCAGTCTGGCTCTCTCCCTCGACGCAGAAGGCGACTCACCACCAAACCCTTACCCCGGCCTCAAAGGATCTTTCTGTCTAAGCGACCCGTCACGATCTGGAAACCCAATCATGTTTGCTTCGGACGAATTTGAGGAACTGACAGGATATTCGCGAAGTGAAGTTTTGACACACAACTGCCGTTTCCTTCAGGGGCCCCAGACTGATCGGGAGGGAATTGCCAAGATGCGATCTGCAATCTGGCGCAACGAAGAATGCACAGAACTGCTCTTGAACTTCCGAAAAGACGGAACACCCTTTTGGAACCTCCTCTTCCTGTGCCCCCTTCTCGATAATACCGGAAAGTCAAAGTTCTTTATAGGGGCACAGATCGACGTCTCATCCTCGATACACGACACTCACGATGTACTAAAGATCTTGTCTTACGGCGCTGCAGAGGAGGATAAGGCCCCCGAACGTAGTAGTACTCGCTGGGGTAGTGATGGATCCCAGGGCGAGCTTGAAACTGAGGAAGTCCTTTCTGTCAAGAATGACCAACACAAGACAGCAAAGATCGGAGGGTTCTTCAAATCATTCAAGAGGCCACCGCCTCCTCCTCTGTCGCCACCATTGAGCCCACGCCGCAGCTCCGACAGACCCCGCTCATCAGCTGGACCCACGACCCTGGATAAGACATACAGCACACGAAGCGTTATCAGGAGATTCTCCAATGAACCTGAAATGCTAATGACAACATACGCTCGATATATGATTCTCGAACACGTTCCCTCTTACCCCGCCTCTCTAGGCGCAATGCCTATTGATCAGGAGATGAAATACCCACCTAAGCTATGTGTATCTCACTATTCGAAAGAGATGCTTGATGCCCTCGATCTGGGCATGCCAGCTGAAGCAATTGTTGGAAAGGATATCTTCGACATTCTGACTGAACAAGCTACGCTACCTTCGGTCACCAAGGCCTTTAAAACAACGGTTCGTGATCTCGTCGTCCGCGATGGAAAGTCCGTCTCACTCGATCTCGCACTCGCAAACCACATCCCACGCCGGGCCAACATGACAAGGTCATTGAGTGGTGACAGCGGAGAGGTTTCCCCTAAGAAACCAGCCAAGATGATGAGCCACTGGACGCCTCTGAAGGATATTGAAGGACACGTCAAATATGTGGTGATGATTGTTTCGCCAATCTAATGACCACAGTTTGAAAAGATGAAAAGATGGTATAATATACGGATATACGGGCGTTGGATATGAAAGGATTTACTTTTTGTATATTGCATGGGCGGGATGTTGAAGATTATGGAGTAGTTATACCTGGATGTACTTTTAACGGCTTAAAGAATGAAGTTACGACTATAATTACAATCACAAGTATTTCGACATTCTTAATCTCCCTAAAATCTGAAGCTGATGATGTTAATCTCACTCAACTTTCAAGCTCACGTCATACTCGACCAATACATTCCAAAGCTTGAGCTCCCCTCATAATTCAAACTCAAAAATCAACCAGAACAGCTCTCTCAACGGGCCCCCCTGCGCCAAGGCCATATTAAAAAGGGGTAACCGGCACTCCGGTATCATTAGCCTTTTAAACTCTCCGACGCTTCGAGTATCTATGGCGTTTGGGTTCTCCGGGACCGAGGGGACTTATCCGCTATTGTTTCCGTTGAGTTGGTGGAGGGAGATATAGGGGTATGGAAGACTTTATTGCTAGGGGATAAAGAATGGCTGATGAGGCTGGTTTGAGGTTTCATTGTGTATGTTATGGGTGAGAAATGAGTTGTGTAGACTTGAATCTCATGAGACAGGGATTGTGTGAGTGATTACCCCTATAGTGAAGTCAACGTGAAGGACAACCATATATGAAGATCAACTCAGGTTCAACCAAATATCTATTTACAAAGACGATATCCCGAGAAACATTGTCTATGAAGAGACCCTTGTTTAATAGAAGAAAGCGCCATTCTCGCTTGTTTGGTTCATTGCTACACTGGTCACCCCTTTTCCAGACCGCCATTTTTTATGTTACAACGACATGGCTTTCGCATCAAAGAGATGAAACATGACTACAATTACCCATCTTCCAGCTGAACTAGTGCGACATCTTTGGATGCCCAGGTGGGCTAGATGATAGTCTGTATACTATCGAGTTAAGGCTAATGCTAGAGTAGTAGTCTATCTCTAGATGGCACAAGGTATCTGGAACTAGTAGATGCCAAGAGTACTCAAACTTATAAGTGAAATTAGTCAATATTTAAGTAGTTTTCAATGCAATTATGAATGTATGTACCTAGGTAGGTATGTAAAGTGCGCACATTATTTGCCTACCTACCTGGTATCCCTCCATCTAATAGACCCCAATACCATTGTACATATCCCAAGTAGTAATCATACAAGCATCCTCATGTCCTCCTGATTCTATTCATCATATCCCACTGTTTTCATCAACCGTCGAGTTCAACAAGAGTGACCGGCACCACTCTGCCGTTGAGATCCCTCTTCACTCTCACCACACGACAGACAAAGTCTATCATTGACTCACCTACTAGTTTGGGGAATTCTTCATCAGTTCCCGTCATTCTATACGTAGCCTTCCATGGACCAGACCACGGCTTCGTAGCAGTAAAAGCTCCAGAATGTTCTGTCTGTGTGAGATACTTTGTCTCGTAGTGACGGCCAACAAAGAGCCATTGTAGCAGGTTGGGATGACCCTTAGCTGCTTCCACAACAGATCTCGTAATGATCTCGCCTCGTCTACCGGTACCAAGGTACGAAAGTCGGGCACCGTGACGGACGAGGACCTTGAAGCAATCAAGGGATCCCAAGATAGCGGCGAACATAAGTTTTGACCCTTTGCCATGCCACTCGCGCTCTATGTCCAAGCCAGCATCAAGTAATAGATCTAAGAACTTCGCAAGATCAGCCCTGATAACTAGGCATCCCGGACTGATAGAATCTTGCAGCTCAAAGTTCACAATTCGAGCACGATGTTCGTGTGGAATGCGCTTCAAAATCGCTTTGAGATGAATGGGCGGACAAGAAATGTCATCGAGAACTTTGCTGAGGAAGTCCGGTTCTTGTTCCACAAGTCGGTAAAAGTCGAAGTTTCCGTTCAGTGCATATGTTCTGCCTCCGGGACTCCAGTAGGAGATTACACTTGTGAGGGTGCTCGAGTTGCCTGGAAAAGTGTTGTAAGGGTCTAAGCCAAGTTCGATCAGCTGGTGGAGGGCTCCCACGTCGCCATCGAGCTTCTCAAAGGGGATACTTTGAAAAGTCATGGGGCGGGCACCGCGATAAAGCAAGCAGCAGGTCACCACGAAGTCTCTGCAAGAGATGGATAGGGCCAGAGGAGAAACGCTTTGTCCGTCTAGTAAATTCGGATCAGCGCCCGCTTTCAGGAGCGTCATGACCATATCAAAGATACCAGAGCCCACAGCCAAATGTAGGGGTGTGCTGCCTTCTCCATCTCGGGCATTGACATCAGATCCTTTTTCGATGAGTAGTTGGGCCACTCTGCAATAAGCCGAACGGTCTGTTATTCTCAACGCCTTTCTTGCCTCTTTCACGAAGCAATGCATCAGATCATGCAAAGCGGTGGTTGGGACTGGATCAACCATCTCTGAGCCAAGTCGACTCTGCAAGTTTAGAGCAAAACGCAAGACTCTCTTTGCGACAGCCTCGTCTTCGGAAAACTCAAACCCGGCGATAAGCCCCGATCTTCTCATTAGGACCCTGTCACTGTTAGCGCGGAGCTCTCATTGTTTTAGGGATACTCACCAGTATGTCTCAGCATGTTCTGTCAGATGGTCGATGAATATCTGGAGAACCATGCGCTGGTGCGTAATACCTGTCCGGTCAAGGATCTGGGTGTGGTGAAAAAGAGCTTGGATCGGGGAGATTGGAAGATGAAACCACAACATCCCTTCTTCGAGATAGGCGTCCAAGCACTTTTTAAAGAAAGAGCATGCTTTCTCTCGTGAGATAAAATTGTCATATGTCATGAGTGACCGAATATTCAGGCATGCGTTGAAAAGAGCGTTGTAGCCACCACCCCAGTGCTCATCACAGCCAGCCACGAAGCCCTTGAATCCCAAGTCCAGCAGTTCCAGCATTGGGCGTATCTTGTGGCCTGCTGCTGTGTAACTAAGAAGAGTACAGCCTCCGCAAGGCATGATGGCAGACTCCAGATCCTCCTTTGAGGTGTGATCAAGGAACGATTTGAATAGGGCATTGCTGTTAAGTTGATACCTATCGATAGCATCTGCTATCATCGCGCCTAATCGTTTTGGTTCCGAGTCCACGGGTCCGGGGCTTTCTTCGTCAAAAGATTCGTCCGTCATTTTACTGTCAAAAGGCTTCTTTGAGACAGGCTCAAGTAGCGAGATACCAAGGTCTTGACCATTGCCAGGATCCAACAAGTGCTCTTTCATATACTCGATCAAGTCTCGATCGCCGCCAATGAGGGCCAAGAAAAGCGGTGTTCTGCCTGCTGAATCCTTGATATTAAAGTTCGCTTTGTATTGGGTCAAGATCTTGATACAATCTAGGGACCCGGCTTTCGCGGCGAGATGTGCTGGTGATCTGCCAAGTTTTGGGCTGACGGTGTTGATTTCATTTTCCAATGGCGTAGCTTCCAAAAGCGTGGTCATGGCGTCACGATGTCCCCCGGCTGCAGCAAACTGAAGGGCATTATAAGTATCGCCATCCTCGAGATGCTCATACAAGCATAGCCAGTCGAAATCATTCGGTGCCTTCTCGATGATGTTTTCAAGGACAACCACATATCCCAACTTGGAAGCAACCATAAAGGCGTTGATGCATGTTCCAGGGGTCAAGGCAGCATCTGCGCCACGTTCGATCATTAGGCGTGCAACATCGAGTTTAGCTGAACAAATCGCCATCACTAGCATTGACGGAGATGGTGCCAGAAGCGGCGACCTGGATGATGGAGGGCTAAGGAGTGTTAGAGTTCAGAGTCCGGTTTCAACTTCCAACGCCGCTCAAGGGGTTCACTTACGGAATTGCATGAAGGCTATTCATGTCCATCCCACAGTCGATGAGTTGATCGAGTACCTCCACAGCCACTGCTTCATC
This sequence comes from Fusarium concolor, assembly GCA_013184415.1. Lineage (NCBI taxonomy): Eukaryota > Fungi > Ascomycota > Sordariomycetes > Hypocreales > Nectriaceae > Fusarium > Fusarium concolor. The sequence continues at coordinate 128,578 of JABCJY010000203.1, read as the reverse complement.
GGATAACCTCATGAGTTCTGCGAAAGTGTAGTATTGCTGTTTAATGAGGTCTTCTTGTTTTGTGTTACTAAGCAAGGGCCGGATCATTGCAATGTCCACAGGCGGATCAGCCAAGAAGGACTCAAATACTGACTTGCCGTTGAGAGCGCCACGCCAAGGCTTATGCACATTGACACCGCATTGGACGAGTTGCTGAACGAGCTTTGTTTGGCGATAAGTGACGGCCTGAAAGAGGAGAAGCGCTGCAGCTAATTCACTGAAAAAGTCCTTCGAACCGCTGTTTCTCCTAGACGAGGGTGGTGGGGGGTTAGGGGAAGACAGTAGAGTGTTAGGGGAGCTAAGGGGAGGTTGAGGGCTTAGGTGAGGTTTAGGAGAGGACGGTGAAGGTTCTAACCACTCTTCCAGGATGGCTGCGATGAATGGAAAGTGCCAACACTCCCAAAATGGCTGACCCAAGTGATGCCCCTTCTTGGTCATGCAGCCGAGTGACCACTTGCCGGTGTCCACCTCGTAATCGACAAGGGCTCCCTTCTCAACCAAACATGATATGGCCATGCATATGAAGGCGGAAAGGAAATACATGTTGGAGGGGTGCTCCGCCGAAGGCCCGTTAAGCAATGGGAGAACGTCTTCGCAGAATCGTACCCAAAGACCTCGCCCGCGAGAATCTCGTGATTTCAGAACCTCCGGGGTCAAAAGCGACAGATAGGCGCTACGCGTCATGTTTGGAAAGCAAGACGGGTGTGCCGAGGGCTTGCTGAACATAACCCGGTTATCCATAAGCTTAACGTTTGTGATAACAGTCTCTGCTGCTGTGGCTCCATCGGAAAATTGTCGAGAGGGCCCGGACTTGTCAAGGACTAGGGACACTAGTTTCGGGCAAGCTGACATGTTGAGTGACCGGAGGAGTTCTTCGTCGTTCACATTGGCCTGGGGTAGTACCTAAAGTTAAGAACAAAGTTAGTGATATGGTTAGGGATAGCTTTAGGGGGAATGTTAGGACAACGAAAAGGATAAAATGGGGGTAGAGATACAGGTATAAGGACAAAGTTAGGCGTAAATTTATCCCTAACTTTGCCCCTAAATTTAGGTAAGTCTTGAAGATATCTGTCAATTCTTACCTGAAATGTTCTCTGCAGCAGGGGCAGATTCCCCCATTCGACAGCCCACCGAGCTAACCCCTCGTTGCCATCTGCCCGTAGATGTCCCTGGCACTTTTCCAACAGGAATCTCGCTGCCGTCGGACCAGTTCCTCTCGACCCCTTAGGCGTGAACTTCAAGTCTTCAACGTAAGCAAAGGCTGCTTTCAAGGGCGTGTGTCCATCTTCGCAAACAGCATCGAGGTTGCGGATCTTATAAGGATCATGCTCCCACAGGAATTTGAGCAGGTCAACGTCGTTTGTAGCAGCGAAAAGATGCCAAATATTCCTGCCACCGTGATCTGTATCATAAGTGGGGGCCGAGTGCTCTAAAAGCTTAGCTAAGGGGCTGACTTCTTCAACTGTCATAAGGGGCGTTCGACCCTCGGAGTCTCGTGCTCGTATGTCAGCCCCGGCGCCAATAAGCAGGTCGATAATCTCGGTTTGCGCTGCTTCGGCCGCCATGTGAAGGATCGTGGACCCTTGTCTATCGTATAAGAAGTTAGGGTTGAACCGAGAGTCCTTCGTCAGACGGGCGACTAGTGGCACGTTGAAGTCCAACACGGCGGTACGGATCGCATCTGAGAAGCTACTATCACTCAATGTGTCCACCTTCCCCCCTGTTGAAGGGGAGAATGTGACGTTCGCACTCTTCATGAGTCTGGACACAAGGTCTTGCAACTTGTGGTACTCCTCGCCGCCCCTTTCTATGTCGAGTAGTGTCAAGTCGTAGACATATGTAAGTAGGCGTGCAAAGCGGGCTCTGTGGAGCAAACCGCGCCTAAACAGAGCCTCTCGTTGCAAGAGGTGACTGAACGAGTGGTCTAGGATACCGCCCCCTTTGACAATCTTCGTAAAAATAGCTTCGTTTTTGCTCTTCATCGCAGTCCAAAAGGCCAAGCCTGCTAACGACACCTCTTCGGTAGCATTTTTCCAACTGTATCGGTAAGAACAATCTGCACCGTTGTCGATAAGGAGGAGGATAGTTGCCGCCTGATCGGTTGAATCGCCCCCAAACAGTGCATCTCCTTCAGGCACTGAGTCGTTCCCAAGTAGGGTCGTCCACGACTGGGGTTCCGTTCGGGTCGTAAGGACCTTGCTGCCTACAAGGGCGCAAAATAATGGCGGACCGATGAGGCTGGACTGGTTGATGCTGGTTCCCATTCCCATTGAAATAAGGTCTTTACAAAGGTTAGGTAACCTTAGGGTGGCAGCGATGTGAAGGGATGAAATGGATCCGTCGCAAAGCGCGTCCGTGAGTTCGAGAAGAAGTCTTGGGGAGAGAGCCAGATGGCCCAATGTACGCGGGTATGTCTCTCTTGCATATTCCAGGACCCACTGCACAAAGTTGTATGACTTTTTGAATCCATCTCCAGAAGTTGTAGGGCGAAAAAGGGAGCAGACTTGGGGCCTGAGTTTGTGCCAATACTTCTCGGCGAAATCTGGCCATCTTGTCGATGCCACCCTGTATTTTGGCTCCGTGATGTGTCGCGACTGTACCAATGCGGTTTCTTTGTTGTACTCTGCTGGTTCGCGATCATTCTCCGGTGAAGTCAGGATAGTCAGCCAAGCAGAGACCTCCTCTGGGAGTGGCTCATACTCGTCGTCATTTTGCGCCGGCGATTCGCCTGTCTCAGGGTCATCCTCCTTCTGCACCATAAGCTGCGGCATTGGTTCTGGTTCAAGAATCGAGAACTGTAGCGAGATGTCCTCAAGAGATTCCGAGGACCCAAGCACAAAGGCGAGCTTGGACCGAATATCCAGGAGGGCTGATCTGGCAGCCTTGATTCCATCTGAAGTGGTGGAGCCAGGAAATGAATTCAACATCTGAACCAGCATTTCGCATCTCTCGAGAAGTGGCCATTCTCTTTCAAGGCTGGGCCGGATGCCGAGGGTGTTGTCATGAGAGGTGTCATTGTCAGACAACTCAACGATGAGAGACTCGAGACTACAGAGTGCGCCTCCAAGGAGCCGTAATTCGACAACCAGCGGTTTGAGATAGTTCCTGCGGAGTTTGGCCTCTGATTCCGATGATGCGCTTGCGAATGCCTTCAAGTGAGCGCTGGTGGTCGTACAAGCATCAAATGTGGAATCCTTCAACGAACGGATCGTTTTCAATAACGGCGGTGGAGGCGACATTTTGCTGGTGAATGAAAGCTAAAGGGTCGGTTCATGTTGCGATCCTGTTCGCGGAAGCTTCCTTCAGAAGCATAAGATCTCGAGAAAGTCGCGTTGAATGAAGTGAAGGTGAAGATGAATGTTCAAAGTTAAGCCTAGAGCTATCATCCATGTCAGGCTCAGCAAGGCTGCGATGATGTTGATGTCACAACACCAATCAATCAGAGAGGGGGCCCACCTGCACCAATGAATCACGGGTAGTAACAAGATAGAACTGCTTGCTATAATCACATTGAAAGAGCTATTCAAATCTTACTTAATCTTATCTATACCTAAGTTTATTTATAATTTTTATTCCTTCTTACGAAAAAATCAGGGCTAAAAGCCTTATCTTATTTAAAAAGATAGCTTACTACTCTACAGACCAGTATTTAGTATGCAGCTTATTCCTGACCCACCTGGTAGCCTTGCAGTGAGATTTGCCAGTTTGAACGTTACCTCAACAACAAAAGCCTAAATATTATTTAAAAAAAAAAAATTTAAAAAATTACGTTACACTTCAAAAAGAATAAGATGCAATTGAGTTTACCCTTGGTATCTAAGAACACTATTTCACTATGGTCGGAGTGCTGTGGTTGCCAGTTACATATCGCAGAGGAGCTGAGCCTCATTGTGGCGCCTATGACAAAGCTGATGGAAATTCATCCGAGTGGGCGGGCAAGATGCCAAGCTAGTAAATAATCTTCCAACTAAACATATCATCATGGAAGCGACTTGAAAGCGATCCAGCGATTGAGCATGCGACCAAGAGTAATCGTTCTAGAACTCCTGAGGAGAAACGTACACAGACGTAGTAAAGCCGCTGAACTAACAGGCCGCGGCTAATCAATACAAATACACGACTTCTCAAATTGTAGATCAACTCCGTAATGACTTCAGACTATTGCATCTCAGAAATTCTTCAAAGATTCTCTATCTCGAATTGTCGCCGGCTGACTCACACGGAGGTTGATACTAACGTTAGCCAAAACACCAGCTTCCTCATTTGGAATCATACTAAACGCATCTCCGGATCGCCTCATCAGTCGCAAATAAAACATACAAAAGCTAAGCCAAGCCATCAAAATAACCCAATTGACAAGTACTCCCTACCTCAAATAACCTCACCTGTAAAAAAAAAAAAAAAAAGCCATGGCCGCCATAACAATCCGTCCCGCCAACCTATGCGACACCACCGCCATCGCGCAAATCCACTACGACGCACTACAGCTCTACCACGACTTCTACGCAGCATTCTTCGAGGCCCATCCCCGCGATTTGATCCCGCTCGCTACCCGCATCGCCCTGCAGAATCCGGAGCAGTGCTTCTTGGTTGCAGAGCAGGCCGGGGAGACGGTCGGGTTTGTACGGTACAAGAAGGTGTTCAGGAATACGAACGCGAGTGACAACCAACAGCCTGCAGCGTCAGTTTGGACGATTAAAAGCCATATGAAGGAGTTGTGGAATTGGTTCAATGAGAGAAGTGAGGAGATTGATGCGAGTAAAGAAAAAGCTGTTGATGGGAAAGATTACTTTGGTAGGTTAATTGCTCATTTTCTTTTGTGAGAGATTGTTAATGCCATGTAGAGGTGATGCATCTCATGGTCCACCCTGATCACCAACGCAAAGGCATCGGCGGTCTTTTACTCCAAACCGTCACCGAAAAAGCCGACGCCGCCAATGCCCCAACCCTCATAGTCTCGTCGGTTGAAGGCCACGGTCTTTACAAAAAGCACGGCTTTGAGTCATTAGGTACATGGACAATTAACAACGAAGAATGGGCGCATAAGATCGCCGAGCACGAAAGAGCGATCGGATATGCAGACGGGGTTATCGCCATTGACTTTGAGGATAAATACAAAGGGATACGCGAGGTAGAAGATAGCATGATCCGGCAACCGAGCATCCGTGTTGCATGATTGGGCGAATCGAATAGATGTAGTCGTTCTCTAGTTCGTATTCGTTTGCGACGGAAAAAAATAAGAGAAAATTCGGGAATTGGATGGCCCCAACTCTGAAAGGGGTGGCTCCCCGCTCCAATCACGATAAGATCAAGATGGGCAAATCCAGGTACAACGGTCTAGCGAGCACACCCAGCGTGGGACCCCTGTGGGTACTACGCCATTCATTGAAATTAACCCTTGAGTTGCGGCATCCAACACCCCGACTGTACCGCTGTCGGCAAGATTTCAGCGGAGCTCGCATCTCATCTATGAAGTGGAAAATTGCCTGACTGACCTTATCAATCTTCTCTCCTTCACCAACTGTCCTTGATTGTTAGCTACTATTGAACTCAATTGCTACCATGGACGCCATACTCGAGATCCTCGACCCGTACGTTTTCGATCACGGATACGCATACTTCTTCCCCCAACAACCACACCTGCAGACATATTCCAATTCGACAAGCTTCGCCGCCTCTCCCAAGGCCTTTGACGATGAATACTCGCTCAGCTTTGGCTCCTCGCTACCTCGCGACGACATCTACCGCCAATGCTTCTCAATCCTGCTAATCGCCGGCTTTGGCGCATCCTTCATCTATGTCATTTCCGCCTTTCTCTCATACTACTTGGTCTTTGACCGCCGTCTCGAATACCACCCTCGATTTCTCAAGAACCAGATCAAGCAGGAGATCCAGTCTAGTTTCTTCGCCATTCCCATTATCGATGTCCTTACGCTTCCTTTCTTCCTTGGAGAGGTGCGCGGCCATAGCTTGCTATACACCAACATTGACGAATACGGCTGGGCGTGGTTGGGCGTGTCTACCATCCTTTACATGATCTTTAACGATCTCGGTATTTACTGGATTCACCGTCTTGAGCACCATCCCAGTGTCTACAAGTATGTTCACAAGCCTCACCACAAGTGGATCAGTAAGTCAAAGTCAATTCCCTCGCCAAATACCAAGCTAACATGAGCCTCAGTTCCCACTCCTTGGGCTGCCATTGCCTTCCACCCTGTCGATGGTTACCTCCAATCGCTCCCTTACCAGTAAGTTATCACTTCTGCGCACCAATTGGAGCCCTTTCTAACGGTAACAGCGTCTTTGTCTACATCTGCCCCATGCAGAAGCACCTCTACATGTTCCTCTTCGTCTGCGTTCAGATCTGGACCATCCTCATTCACGACGGCGACATGATTACCGGCCACTGGCTCGAGAAGTTCATCAACAGCCCTGCTCACCACACTCTTCACCACATGTTCTTCACCTGCAACTACGGTCAGTACTTCACATGGGCCGACAACTACTGGGACTCTCACCGTGCTCCCATGCCTGAGCTGGACCCCATCCACGAGGCCCTCCGGGTCATGCGCGAGAAGGGATTAGTGGACAAGGATGGAAACCCCATCAAGAAGTCCAAGAACGAGTAAATGCCAGACATGAAATTCATGAATACATCATCAACGGCGTCGCGTCGAATTAGACTAGACCGTTCGGGTGCCGGCACCATCATGACTGGAGTCCCTAGGCCTCACATCACCGACTGTGCAGCGATTCCAGGGCTCTTACGAAAAGTTTTCAATCAATCACATAGACAGTTTTAATCACAGCGTTGCATACGGATTTTTTCGACAGGAAATGTATTGGCTAGAGGATAATAGCAATAAGTATAATACCAAAACAATCTGATAACCGTGCAAATATCCCAAAACCTGTCCCCTCCAAGTCTCACAACCACGCCACCACGACTTCGGTCACACCTTTTGTTTCTCACCAAAGACTACGATCCATCATTCAGAGCTTAGACCTGAGCCTGGCCCTGGGTAACGGGGTGTGAGTCAGTACCCAGCTTGAACCGTCTCTTGCAAGCCTTCCACGACTCAATGAGGACGACGTATACAACCACGCAGCCAGCAACGACACCCCACTCCCAAGTAAGACCCTTGTGCTTAAAGACCTCAGTGTTGAGGTAGGGAATGTACACAATGGGGAAGATCATGACGAAACCGGCAACAACGGACCAAAAGAGAAACTTGTTGTGGTAGATGGTCTTGAACACAGAAAAGGGGCCAGTAGCACGCTCGTCCATGTTGAACAGACTGCGATGGAAGTGCTTCACCTCCCACGCGGTAACAAGCAACAAGAAGGCCAGGGTGGAGAAAGTCGTGGCACGAGCACGGTAAACGAGGTCACAGGCATCGTTTCCGCTCTCGTTGCAGCCTTCCACAATAGGGTGGTAACCCTCGCCAGATGAAGCGTAGTTGACAAGCATGAAAGAAGCGAGGCAGAGAGAGCCTGAGCAGATTCCATAGACAAGCTGATCACGGACCAAGTCGAAAGTGAACACACCACTACGCAAACTGCGGGGAGGCCGACGAAGGATATCAGGAGAAGCTTCCTCCAAGCCAAGACCCAGAGCCAGAGGTGATGAGGTGACGAGGTTGGCCCAGAGAATCTCTAGGGGAGACAGTGGGAATACAGCCAAACCATGCACGTCCTTAAAGGCAAGACCAATAAGAAGGAGAACGACTTGAGCCAAATTGGAGGTCAGAAGATGCAGAAGGAACTGTACCAGTCAGCAATCATATCAGCAGAAAAGGAACGCTATGGCATACCTTCTGAATATTATCAGCCAATCGTCGACCTTCCTGAATACCAGTAACAATAGAGGCAAAGTTGTCATCAGTCAGGACCATGTCTGAGGCCTCCTTGGCGACATCACTACCACGGTCTCCNNGTTGACACCATCACCAGTCATGATACAGAAGGCCTTGCGGCGATGAAGGGCTTCAATCATACGGACCTTGGTCTTCGGGCTGCAGCGAGCCAGGACCACAGGGAGTTCATCGAGACAGTCAATCTCAGCATCGTTGAGGGCGTCAAAATCGGCGGCTGCCATAACATTGTTGGACTTCAACGGAGTGTTCTTGTTAAGGATGCCGACTTCATAAGCAATGGCTGTGGCGGTCTTGATGTGATCGCCAGTAACCATGTGAACAGTAACACCTGCAGCGCGGCATTGTTCAACAGCACCAGCAGTCTCAGGCCGAGGGGGATCATAGAGACCAGCAAGACCAACGAACTGGAGCTCATTCTCAACCTTGGAACGATCATGACAATCCTGAACGTCGCCATTCATAGGCTTGGTTGCAATGCAGAGCACGCGCAGACCCTGGCTGGCGAGCTCTTCAGCTTTAGAGAGGATTTGCTTCTTGAACTCTTCCGTCTCATTGAGCTTGGTGAGGAGAACCTCTACGGCGCCCTTGGTGTAAACGTGGCGGGTTTGTTCAACCTCGTTGCCAAAGACAACACTCATGAGCTTGCAGGATGAGTCGAAGGGGTGCTCGGCCACCAGGATGTCACCTCCTGAAACGCTGCGACCGAACCTCATGGCGAAAACCTTAAGAGCAATCTCAGTGGGCTCACCAACAGCCTTCCATTCAGCATCCTCGGAAGTGATAATACTGCTGGAATCCGTCTCAGGCTCTTTCTTGCCGTCACTAACTGTGGCGTTGTTGCAAAGGGTGAGAACCTTGAGGAAAGTGTTCAGGCAGCTTCCGGCTAGGTCAGCGGACCACTTCACGGTACCNNGGGTACCGGTCTTGTCAGAGCAAATGTTGGTGACACCACCAACAGCCTCCAGGGAAGGCATCTGACGAACGATGACATTGCCGCGAACCATTGCCTTGGTGGCAACAGCCATAGTAACTGTCAAGACAGCAAGGAGAGACTCAGGAATGACAGCCACACCGACGCAGATACCGTAGAGGAGGACGTCATCGCTAATGTCCCACAGACTAACTGAAAAGACGATGATGGCAAGGAGAATAGCGAAAGCGAAAAGCAACAGGGCGAACTTGCTAAGAGTGACCTGAAGGGGGGTTCCCTCGAGGCCAAGGATTCTGCGAGAAAACTGGTAAAACTTCCATACTGCGCGACTGAAGGCGGTCCTTTCGGCATCGTCTTTCTTATTCTTGCGCAGCATTGCGGCGATTTGGCCGACCTGGGTTTCCATACCAGTTGCAATGACAATACCAGTGGCTCGGCCACGGGTGACAGAACTTCCGGAGTAGGCCAAGTTGATGCGATCGCCAATTGGCATCTCAGCTTCGGTGAAAACGGCATCTGGCTTCTTGCTGATGGCGACAGATTCACCGGTGAGAAGTGCCTCGTCTGTAGAGATGTTGATACCCTGAACAAGGCGCAAATCGGCAGGGACAACATCGCCAGTTGCGAGAGAGACTATATCTCCCTTGACGAGGGTTTCGGCCTTGACAGTTTCACTCTGACCATCTCGGATGACCTTGCACTTAGGAGTGGACAGGGCGTAGAGGGACTGGATGGTCTGCTCAGCGCGGTAGTCCTGGATCAATCTAGAAGAGAAGGGATTAATGTTAGCATGGAGTGGAAACTAAGTGCGGCTAGATGAGAATCGAACTGTCAGCTTCAGGGTATGGCACAGGATTCGGCCTCAGTGCTTGGGGCTTCTGGCCTTACGCATGGCAAAATCACAGGCTTCACCGTATGGCAGCAGGAACAAGAGACAAACAGGGACAAAGTAAGGTGTAGCAAAGTGTATGCAACAACGATGTGGGGAGTTGTAGCAACAGCAAGCGACGGCTTGTCAAGCAAATTGGCTGAGCAAGCGACGCAGCAAAGACGACATACCCGACAACGATGTTGAGGACAATGACGGCGGCCACAACGGCACCCTCAACGTAGTCCGAGATAGCAAAGGACAGAGCGGTCACGGCGATGAGGACAACAGTCAGGGCGTTGGCAATCTGCTGTATGAAGATCTCGTACAGCGAGATACCCTTGGCACCTTTAATAGAATTAGGGCCATCCCGCGCAAGGCGGGCGGCAGCCTCCTCACTACTCAAACCATCGTCAACGTCAGACTTGAGGTCTTGGGCGACGCGATGAGCAGAGAGCGTATGGGGAAGAATTGGCTTCTCTATGGCTAGGTCTGGGGGTTCCGCTATAGGAGGCTGGTCGTCCTGGCCAGTGGCGACGGTCGACGAGTCCGACGTGGTAGTGGCGTGAATTGCACCATTCGCGGATTTAGATTCGGTTTCTCCCATCGAATGGGTGTTGGTATAAGCGAAAGCTGGGGGAGCTGAAGGTTAGGCTGGCCGTAGGGGATCAGCCAAAGGAAGTTGTTTGGGTAAACTTGAAAGAAAGTTGAAGTTAATAAGGATGAAAGAGGAGAGAGATCGCGCAAGTCACGATATCTGGGTAGAGAAGAAAGGAAGAGTTGTGGAAGGAAGTCGAGGGGTGGCAGCTTTTATCTGTAAACAGAGGCAGGAGGGACCAGGAAGAGCCGGAGACATATCGGCAACGATATCAGAAGCTCGACAGACAGAGCCTCGCTTCTCTACAAGTGGGAGACCGGGAACTATCCCAACTATTCTCTATCTATCCATACAGAGTAAGTCTAAGTGAATTGACACGGGAACGAGTGGGAGCTTGCTTCCCACTTACAACGATCCCTGCCCCGCATTAAACTCACACTGTACTCTACAAGGTACCACCAGGTACTTCTCCAACCATTTACAACAAGAGACGGGACGTAGAGGAGAATACGGATATCATTTCTGAGCGTTGGTTTTGTGTCCAATTGCAGTGTTTTGTTAATATAAAATACCAATCGCCTTTTACAATCCTTCACTGCAACTTTGACCGAAGTCTTCTCCAACCAGCTCCAAACAATCTATCTCAGAAGATCGTCGAGATTAAGTTTGGTGGAACTGGAACGGCTGCTTTGGCGCCATTCAAGAGGGCGACTTTGTCGAGACAACACGTTCTCCCCTCCAACAAAGAGGACACATGTACCCTCATGTACCCATCTTGGCGTGCAGTATCGCGTGGGATGCAGACGAATCAAAGCTTATCCTGTCAAGGTCACGAGGGGTAGCAGGGTACGCAAGGCGTGCGTCGGATCAGCATTACCTTCACTATGTGCCTACTCCGTACGGAGTATATTGTTTGAATAATCTCGTCATCTGCGAGTAACCGACGGAGATAGAGACATTCAATTGTCACGGAGGTTGTGTCTCCAACATTTGTTATTTGATAGGTGGGGGAATACAGTTTGGGGAGACCCTCATTGAACTTTAGATTGGATAACAGAGATAATATCCTGGACAACAGCGTACAACAAACGACTGAACCAAGCAAACGCAAACATCATCTGCCTGAATCGCAAGATGATCTGTTCTGTTCTGTTCATTACTGTGCCAGCTCCTCCAAACTCACTGTCTCTTAGCGTCTGTCGTCAGCACAGATAACTAACTTATCCGCCTCGACATCAAGTCAACGATATCCACATGATGAGGTTAGCCGATGTCCCAATCAGTCACTCAGCGACCAATCACACTGCACCCTTTGCCCTCGCCTTGTCTCGTTGTCACCATTTCCCTTCTTTCTCTTCAAATGCTTGTTTGAACTTGGCATGGCTTGGGCTTGGCATACAACGATATCCGACCAATGCTGGCTTGCTTTTGCTTCGCCTCGGCCAAGATAATTAATTCAACATCACCTGCTATGACGAGCCAAGTTTACTTGCTTGGCAATGATGTCCATGGATGTCACTATCACTTCCTCTTCTTTTTATGGAAACCTGCATCGTCGCACTTGTATGCTTGTTTTGTGCTCCAATGACCTCTTTGAGCTTGAACCCTGGCACTCATTCGTGGCCAAGGCCTTTCCCCAGATGGCCTTGTTTTGGCGGCTCTGGAGCCAGAAATTACGCTAAGATTTAAGCTTAAGAATTGGGTTGCAAGGCTTGCCAGGGATCTTCTCTAAGAATCGCCTGAAACAACCCCAACCCTCTCGACTTTTGGGCTAGGAAGAACCACGGTGCTACTCTGTTCAGTGTTTTAGCTGTTCCTGGTTCTGCATAAATCTCTGACTTCATCGATTCTGTTTGAACGTCATGTGCGAATCGGATATCAGAAATCGCAGGGACATTACACAGCCACGTAACCTTGGCTACTACACAGTGGAGGTGGATTTTTGATCTACAGCCAAGGAATTAATATCACTGTGTGAATGTCGAGAATACTCTGCAAGGGCCCGTCATTCGGCGTCGTCTTCTGGACTCCGGGCCGGCCGTGCGCCGAGATGCAGGCAATGGCACCGACGACCGAGACGGAGAACGAAGAATCAGTCATTATAGGACGATATTGTGTGGGATCGAGCGTAAACAACGTCCAATAGGGCTTCATGTTAATTATAACCCCGGACGCCCTGGAAGCTTGACTTAAGTGAAACGGGGAAATGTCCGGGGAAGAAGCTTAATCCAAAGTTTGATGAGGGGCCAGATATCGCGCTTCCCCGGATATCAACTTCCAAGGATGTTCTATAGCTTCTGAAAATACCTCGCTTGCCGAAGTGAACTGCTCGTATCTCCGGGCCCCAGTGTCAAGGCTCAAGCTAATAGTGCATCTCAAGAATCATGCCACCAGGGTGTGAAATGATAATGACTTCTCCGTACAGCGTCTCATTGAACTTCTTGGCCTTGTACCAGTATCCTAATGTTAACCGTCAATCATGCGGGGTATGGGGCATTCGCTTGATTCTTAACATGATGGATGCAGAAGCGCGTCGAGAAAAGCAATGTGAATTAATGATCTCGGGATATTTAGGGATCGATGACGGCTTCTGTGTTGCAATGAGACGGGAAGGCTTGCTAAGCAAGGAGATGCCGGATACTGGCTTCCACGGGAGACACAATTTCGGATATGAGTGGTACGGATACAGTGTGTGTCTTGGTATTGAGGCCCTCACGCCCACAAGAAGTTGTCCAACAGGAAAAGAAGCGTACAGGTGGGTTAGAGAAAAATCG
>JABCJY010000203.1:0-115479 GCA_013184415.1 Fusarium concolor | reverse complement strand
GTGTCTTGGTTATTTTCTGGACTACTTGACATAGTCAGACACATCGACCACCAAGCAAACTTACACTTCAAGTTCACGCAATAGACAGCCAAGCTCTCTTCAGCTTGCACACTTAGCAGCAGCTCTTTATACAAAATAAGGCTTACAAGGCATCCCTCAGTAAGAATTACTGAAATCCTTGGATATAATTTGTGTTGAACGATTTGTTCTTTGGTTATCGATGCTATGGGCAGCCCAAATATCGCAGTCCTTATCCGTACCTCTAAAGCACCCCTTGAAAACCCCTATCCCTTGCCAAGCACGAAAAACTCCCTTATCCGAGGAGATTAATGTACGGCTCCGGCCACTTCCCCCACACAAGCGGCTGGTCACCCAGCCGTCCACTAACCGGCGAAAGCAACTTGATCTTGCGCCGCTCCTCATCAACATCCGACACATACAAGAAACCCATCACACTCGCAGCTCGGACTGTATCGGGCGACTCCTTGGGCGTTGCGTGCATGATGGCAAGCGTCCAGTTCTGCATCGATGTGGAGGGGTCTTCCCGCGTAACACCCTGGTGAGAATTTTCTAGCACGAGTCAGTAATGGGTCTCTAGACTTGGCGGGATAGGTACCATCTAAGGTGTGATACACCATTACGCTATCGAAGTCGACTTGTTGGATTAGGGGGCTGAGGGTTCGTTTGGAGTCGCCGAAGAAGTACTCCTTAATAGCTGCCTCTCTAACGTGCTGTAGAAAAGCCTCATCTCGAATGACGACTCCGTCGGATTTGTCGAGGGGGACAACGCTGATGGGTTCGCCCAGGCTTGTTCGCTCATTTCCAAATTTCTTAGATAGTTCGGAGGTGATGTTTGTTGAGCCAATCACGATGATGACATTGACTGGTTGCATTAGCTTTATCTCCCTTCAAAGTCAGGTAGCATGACGTACCAGAGAATTCATCGACAATATGTGCAACGAGCTCATACCCATCATCGCTCTTCTCAGGAAGACCTATTCCATCGATAATGACGCCCGAGCTCTTGACGTCCTCGTCCTCACTTAGCCGTGCGCTCACGCTTCCAGCAAGTTTACTCATAAGCTCGCGGTAAAAGTCAGGATCTTCATCTGGGGAGGCTCGTCCGTAGTAAAACACCAGAGGTAGTTTCACAGGCACACTGCTCGGGCCGCTCGTGGGGGTACTTCCCCAGCCATCCACGGCTTCAGGGTCCATAACAGTCGCGAGAACACTCGCACTCAATGTTCCCGGCAAACTGAGCATCCCTTCCTTAGGATTCGCGTTCACCACTAGAGGTTGGTAGCCCTGTCTTGTCGCATAACTCGTCAGTGTCCTCGCCACCGTCGTCTTTCCCACATCCGCAGGTCCAACAATAAGCACTCTCGGTCCCTCCTTTCCCTCCCTCGCCGCCGCCTGACGCATATCATTAAGCTGTCCATGTAGGTTCATGTGCACATTCGCAGGGTTATCGGTCGGGTTCGCAAACTCAGCCACACTCTCGACATCGCATCGCCCATCAATCTCCAGCTCGCAGCCGTGCCAGGTCAAGATCTTGGACTTGACGCCCGCAAAGGTATAAGCATTCTTGGGGCCTAGCTCGACGCCGTCCTTCTCAGCTGTGCCGGAGAGCAGTTTTACAATGACGGGGGAGGCCTGGGATGCTTGGAAGCGCCATTCGCAGACGGGTCGGAGGGTGACAACGCGGGTGGTTGGGGCGGTGGCGGCCTTTACTTATGTCAGCAATGTTTGTTTGGTGATGTGATCTTCTTCGGTGTTTACCTGTGTGGGAATCTGGCCCAGGCCTGGAATTGACATGTTCGCTACATCGACTTTGTATGAAAGAGAGCGGTCGTCGCGATAGAAAGGTGTCTGTGCGTGGGGCTCTTGGAAGCTTTCCAGAAGCTTGATGCAAGGGTGCATATAAACTGATGTCTTTACACGCCGTAGAGCTTGTGGGGCCTAAATAATCATAAGAACTACCTAGATCTTGCCTAAAATTTCGTATAATATCAGGTATCCCTTAACAGATACAGCCCCACAAACCTTACGCTGCGTAAAGAGATAAAGCTAGGCAGCTAGGGTCATCGCATGACATAAATATCAGTGCATAAAATCCCCATTTTGAGAGGCGACTATTTCTGTGAACGGATCTCCGAGAAGATATGCTACCATTGAGATTTACCCTGTAGCCTTTTATCATTTCCCCTTTTCAACCATTTTACCATCATGAACCTTTTCAATCTTCCTCCTCAGCATGCTCATCTCCCTTCAGAATGTCATTGACCGATGGAGCAGGACGATCATTCTCTCTTGGCTCCTTGTAGTGACGCATCATCTCCTGAGGGAGATAAACGTAAAATGATGGGACAATGATCTCAATAGCCTTCACGAACCGCAGCCCCGCATCCAATTCACAAATGGTCGCTGTCATCTTCAATCCCGGCATCATGTTTTCCAGAATGGTGTCGTCAAAGAAAAGCGTCATGGTATCCTCTTCAATAGGCCAGTCAACCTGCGGGTTCTCCCAATCATCCTTAATAACACCCTGCTTGAAAGTGGCTTTACCAACGGGGACGTGGTTCGCTCTCGACTCGCCGATGACAAGATCCTTGAATCGCTTGGAGATGTCCTCATTGGGACGGAATTTCTGAACTAGCTCGAGAGTACAGGTGAACTCGCGGGTAATGGTAGGTATCTTGGTAGTCAAATCTTCGAAGAGTTGAGGCTCATTCATGAGAGCAAAAGCTGCATAGAAGACAGCCGTAGGGCTGAAGTTATCGGGTCGGTTAAACTCCTGGAATGACCATGACTCTTGGGCAGTGCCCTTGGGACAAAAGAGCTCAGAGGCGGCCAAGTTGAGGAAACCCGGGAGTGCAGCGTAGACTTTTCGAATCATGGGCCACTCAACAGTCGCGGCCTTGCAAACTTCCTGAGCAGCTTTGACGTCGTCCTCGTACTCAGGGCAGACATCATGCTGAAGTACGTATCGAAGAAAGTTCTCAATCGTGTCGATGCCCTCTTGCATTCTCTTGTCCTCAAAGGGCGTCAAGTGTGGGAGAGTGACTGAGAAGAAACCCGCAACGACGGCGGCAAAGTTGACGGACCACTTCTCTTCATCTCCATCGTAGTACTTTGCGCCAGCTTGAGAGTTAGCCCAGATGATATCTGTAGCAGTAGCCTCGCGGCGCTGAGCGGGAGTAAGCTCTTTCAACTCCTGCTGGCTCATGCCGCCAAATGCGCTAGAGCTGGTATCCACGCCGCCGAGAAACATGTATTCGTTGAAGTAGAGAGTACGATCGCCCTGGAGACGGCGTCGGCTGCGGAAACGTGTGATGCAATTTTGCATGCGCCTACACATGTTAGCACATATTCTCAAGCTGAGGTAACAACAGTCATACTCAGGAAAGATAAGATCTCTACAAAAGGTCAGCACTTGTTAAGTTTGCGATACCGTTGTGATGACTTACGGAGAATAAATCTCGTCCTTCTCTTCTTTGGCCTCATCAGGGGTCATGGGAGGATCGGCGAAGTACTCTTCAAAGCCAGTTCCGCGTTTTTTGGAGAGAGCAGTAGGGCCCCGGCCAGAGGTTGTTTTGGGCTTTCTCTTTCTGCCTTTCTTCGCGATGCCCTGAAGCGACTCGGGCAAAGCGAGCGGTTCCTCGCAGGGAGGCTCGGAGGGAGGTTTGCTGTCACCAGGTGTAGAAGCCATCTTGGAGGTTGATGCGTTGAAGAAGGAAGAAAGATTTTGAAGGGGAGAAATTGCGTTGGTTATATACCTAGCATCCTATGATTAATTGCTGAGATAAACAACGCCGATAGGGGATGTTGGCTAGAGATGAGATGAAGTTTTGCCAACTGGTAGCAGCTGCAGCTGCCGCTTGCCTCAAACAAAAATCAACGGTAAACTGCATCAAAGTAGCGGGAATTTCTATTGACCAAGACAAACTCTTGCAATTCTGCAATGCTCAAGCGTTGAACGACAAACACCAAGCCGAGGCTCTAGCTTATACCCAGTTTCATGGTGCCTGTTGGTGAAGAATTACAAGGTTAAAAGTATTTAATTAATCTTCTGTATAGCACTGAGATTCGCAGCTAATAGAAATGTACTCGGACTATATATATGGATTGTGGAAACTGTTGCTGCACTAAGTAAACTGGATAGAGTCAAGCAAGCAGGTAGTTTATAAACAGCTTCGCAAAGCAAGGGACTTAGTGACATGAGATTCAGGCTTGAGAGAAGCAGATATCAAGAACATTTATTGAAAGCACTATGTAGAGTTTTAGGACAAAATGCAACACCATAAATGCCCAGTGCTCTTATTCTGGAGGCCTATTAGACGAGCAACCACATATCTCAGGATATATACATGGATTTGCCGGATATAAACAATCCGTACTACACATATATTTACCAAGTGGAGTAAATTAACTTCGTCACACCGATAAAATAAAATATCTCAATTCAAAATGCCTATCATAGCTGGGCTCAAAGCAAGGCTGATTCTCATGATAGCTTCCCTCCTAGCGCAACGCCAACAAAATCACGCCGGCAAATACGGGCCGGCCCATCCCGGTCAAAAAAGGGTGTAGGCATCGTTATTGGAGGTTAAGAGAGGGATTTAAAGAAGACACTCCATCTCGATTTGATTCGTGGGGGGGAGCTGTTATTGGCTTGGGGTCAGTTGATAGGGGTCACCAGGCGGGTTTGGCTGAGCTGAGCTGGAAGATGATAGGGTGTGATAGGTGAGACTTTGAGGTTTGGGGTTGTACGACGTGAGTGTTTGTGTAGGTTACGAAGGTTATATGGAGTTACATTCAGCGGTTTCAATGTTAAAGTGTAAATAGTGCGAATTCAGCTCGGATTTTGTTGCAGATGGTAGGTTGTCTAAACTTGGGTGTGATGCTGAGTTTCATCTATGCATTTAGGCTACGGGTATCTCCCGCTCTGCGTTTGTGTCGGTTCCGTGCTTGTTAATCCCGATACGTGGACATGATCCAATAGCATTACGGAGCAAGGGAAGTGACGAATCTCTTGTCATTCTTACCAAACGAGCTTGTGGTCCAAGTTTGACTCAGAATCATAGGTAGTCAAGGCCGCTGATCAAACATGTCAGCAAATAGACAAACAGCACATGAACAAATCCGTGATCTAAATATTCTGTGTTCCTTGCATATCGAACCCTCTTTTGGGTCTGATGATACCGTATTTGCGACGTGTAACCAGCAAACGATAGGGAATATGCATATGGTGAGACAGACAGCCCATGTCTATCTTGGAAATGACCGAAGATCCAAAATACAAAGACGTATACCCAGTCTGCCCAGCGCCAATGGACCCTAGAGGACCCTAGGGGACCCATGACATGCTGTGGCTCAGCGAGGCAGAGCGCTTGACAGGGTTTGTCTTCACTGCTGTTTGGTCGTTGATGCACGGGCAGATATTGCCGCTGAGGTGGCTTCGCATCGCCTTCGTTTTTCGGGGCTCGTCCTCGCTATCGCTTTGCGTGAATGTATCGCGATTCACAATCCCCACCGTCCAGTTGGCTGTGTAAGGGCTAGGACTATGGTTATTCAATGAGGTTATAGTTGAGTTGCCTAGCCACAATCTTCCCCTCTTTGTGATTCATGGCGGTTGTTAGTTGGAATGTGAATAGTGTATAAACAGCAGATGCCCATGGTCTAATATTGATACTCATCACCCTCGTTCTTCACAATTATCTCGAAACTACTGTGTATATCTGAATATTTGGCTGACCCTTCAATTTCCGTTACACCCGCCACAAACCAAGGCACAGGCAACGCAACGTCTAAAAATTACATACAAAATTGCCACTCGGATCTCTCCATCGTCAAGCGCCAACGGACGAAACGGAACCGACCCCTCTGAACAAACTCGTCCCCTTGTGCCTTGACGTGTCGCACCTTGACCAAGATAGACAAGACTGGGGTTGATCCTGCTCAAGCGCTGATCAGTTTCTTTTCCTTCCCCTTGAAATTCCCCTGAATTCTTGGAAGACATCGTCACATATATTCTTGGAATACTTGCACTTGTCCTTTTCTGTCTATTTTATTCTATCACTATCCTATCACTATCAGTTGCCACTCACTCACTGTATTTTTTTTTTTGCTACTTGGCGCTCTCCACTCAAACCAAAACTTAAGCACTGGTCCTCGACGCTTCGCCTTGCGCTGCTGAGCTGACCCCCGAAACTGAGCCACGCCATCGAATCCATCGCTCGCTTGCTCCAGCCTTCAGCTTCCATAAGATCCAATTCCTTTCAACAACCGCCAACAGGCCTCCTCACCGCTCTGACCCTCCTACACTTCTTATATCCTCCTTCGTCTGTCGCTTCCGGACGTTGATCGTTCCTTTTCTCCTGTCATTGAATCCTTTCCTGTCCCTTTTTTCCCTTTTATCCGTTACCGATTACCGGCGCTCGCACGCCCACCGCCACACTCATAGTCCCCCAAATCATGATCGGTACCAAAAAAATGCCTGATCGCAAAGAGCTTCGTGAATACAATTACGCTGTCGCCGGCCAGTAAGTGCTTTAATGCTTTTCGCATTGCATTTGCGCTCCTCATCCATGCCTTTTGCCCCTACTTGAAAGCACTACTGTTGTGCTGGCATATTTGCGTCACGATGCCTTAACCCCCGCGCTGTGCATCAGGCTAATGATGATGACTCCAGTGCTGGCACGCTTTGTACTCCCGATGGCGAGCTATTCATAAAGCCTTGTACACAGGCCGAGGTCGACTTCTACCAGTCTGCCAACCGAAGACATCCCGACTTCGCCGATCTTATGCCTTTGTTTATGGGCTCGCTGTCGCTTACTGACCCCACCGAAAAGGCCATAGACGAGGCTGTGGCCGGTGTCATCTCTCACGCTGGAGAGTTAAAAACGTCAAAGGAAGACATTGTCGCCTCAGTTACTGAGCAGGTCGCTCATGCTACAGAAACATTACAAAGGGAACGTGGCATTTGGGTACCAGCCAAGGATAACAAGATCAAGACCGACACGGCGGTCGTCCTGGATAATGCCACCTTCGGTTTCAAAGCCCCCAATGTTCTGGACGTAAAGTTGGGCGTGAGACTGTGGGCTGATGATGCTCCCGAACAAAAAAAGCAGCGCTTCGACAAGATTTCGGCTGAAACGACACACGGTAGCTTGGGATTCCGGATCGCAGGTATGCGGGTCTACCGCGGGTCGGAGGATGCTGCAGAACTGGATGAGGAAGATTACAAGATCTACGACAAGGACTATGGCCGAACAACAGTCACGGAACAAAACGTTGTTGACGAATTCCGAAAGTTCATATTCAACAAGAGCGCTGGTATTGACGAGGATCTCGGCAAGGCTGTATGTGCAGCCTTTGTCCGTGATCTGGAAAGGGTTGAAGAGGTGCTCTCAAAACACGAGAGCCGCATGTATTCTTCCTCACTATTGTTTGTCTTCGAGGGCGATGGCCAGGCTCTCCAAAGTGCTATTGAGGAGAACAACGCGCTCATTGACGCAGAGGCTGGTATTGGCCAAGCCGCTCGAACCACCAAGAGAGTTGATAGTGGCATTGCTCTGGACGACGAAGACGAGGAGGACGAAGACTCCGACCTCGAGGCCTCACTGCCAAATATCTACTCCCTCAAACTCATTGACTTCGCCCACGCCCAATGGACACCTGGCCAAGGCCCTGACGAGAATACCCTTACCGGCGTAAGGAGTCTTCTACGTATTTTCCAAGAAATGGCGTAATTCACGAAACAAAGCAAAATATTGGCACCTTTGATGATCATGACAATAAAAGAAACGATGATTCGCTCTGGCGGATACAAGGAAAGCATTTTGCTTAGACGGAAATGGATGGAAACTCGATACCCATGTGCTAAAGGATCGAAAGGGGATCAATGTAGAAAAGCAGCTGCGCAGCAGCTCGGTGCATGGCGTCTATGATGATGACAATTTATCTTTTTACGTCGGCATTGCTGAACATGGGATTTTGTTCTATTGTGCCTGAGACTTTGTTGATCTCATGGCTATGGAAATGGAGTATAAGGGCTTGAATTTTAGGTGTTGAGCAAAGTGTAGAGCCATAGTATCAATGTACATAAGGCTTAGATGCAGGCATATTTACTTTCTATCTTTCGAGTGGTTTGTGACATATAGGTTGACTCAGATAGTGATGGATATTCATGAGTATTCACGTATGACTGTTGGCTGGATCAAGGATGTGTCATACGGCTGCAAGTCTTTGTCGAACAGTTTTGAGTAAAAGTTTCAGAGAAGCTGAAGCCTACTGTAATAACTACCTAAGTCTAACAAGCCCTTAGCATGTTTAATACCATTCAAAAGCGATACATAGGGCCGCAGTGATGCAAACGCACTGATCCAGACAAATCCCGCGTTCAAAAACTCCTCATATAATTAACGGAGTAACTTGAAGTGAAAACATGACAGCGTCCGTGGAGACCCATCCTTATGCCAACACCCTTAATTCAGCAACCAGTATCCGCAATTCCTAGCGTTTCCTCCAGCAAAAAGAACATCGTGAAAAGATGCAAAAATGAAACTCGTTGATGAGACTGGGACTCGAACNNCAACTCGGCCATCTCACCCAAGTCCTTGGTTGAGGACCCGCTTGTTGTTGGAGACGACTGCGCAAAAGTGTACAAAGACGCTTCGGTCGCAATACAGACGGGTTTGAAGCCGTCCGCAGGTCTTATTTAAATGCATGAGCTTAATGACGCTTCGAGCAGCGTATAGTAACGTAACGGGTCGTCTTGAAGATTAACATGCTTGGGATTACCACCAGCCGTGGTGTTGTAAAAAGAGAACATTCGATCAGGTGTTTAATCCTTGGACTGAATCTTGTGATCTCCAGCGACAACATCGGCGTAGGAAGGTGGAACTCCCTGGTTATCGGAGCTGCCCTCGCCGTTATTTGTGACGCCATGCTGCTGAGGCGCAGGACGAGAAGTGCTACCAGCGTTCTGAGTGCCGTAGTTCATGCTGTTGGTGTTGTTGCTGGCGCCGCCATGGTGAGGCTGGTTCTGAGGCTTGGGCTGCTGGTTCTGAGGGTGACCGTGCTGGTGCTGGTGAGGGCCTGGCGGGCACTGGACGTAGACGTAGGTGACTCGGTTGCCCTCACGATCCTGGGGCAAAGACTCGTACTCGTAGGGCGGCTCGGGATATTTGGCGATGATGTACCATGCGTGGATAAGGCCGGGGATGTAGCCAAGGCAGCAGAGGAGGATGTTAATGAGAGAGTCGGCACTGCAGAGACCGCACTTTACCCAGACTGAATTGAAGTTAGCGATGATGCGACAATGAAGCTGGTCGTCTTACCGGGCAGTGGGGGAAAGAGAATGGCGAGAAAAGCGAGGAAGAAGTCGGCGGAACACATTGTTGCGCGATAGAGAGCGTAAAACTCTTGAAAATGAGTATCTCAAAAGAGAGCGATTGGTTTTGTAGTTTTAAAGGAATTGATAGCGTTTTGTGTGTTGTTGGTAGGAGGAAGAAAGAGAGCGTGTGACCTAGGTGCGATGACGATGGGTTGAGAGGTTCTGCGCCATGCGAGACAGAAGTCGGGTCACCTGGAGGTGGCGTCTCTGGGGGAGGGGCTTGCGTAAGAGTTCGATGCAGAGAAGAACGAGAGCTTATGATTGGTTGAGGGGGTGATGTCAGTCACTAGAACCCCGCTGATAGCCACAGTGAGTCGGGTCATCACTGAAGCTCATCAACAGAGGCAGCCCATCTCCTCCCAACAATATGGATCAACAAGCAGATAACGAAGGACCTTGTACAACTAGGCTGCCATTTTTGGCTTTTGAGGATCCCTCGGATAAGGATTTGAAACTAGAACTGCAGCATCCTCTTACAGCGATGTGCGATATCGTTTCGGCCTACGTCATTTCACTTACAAACTCTCATCCAACATGGATAGCCAGGCAGAAGCGAACCGAACGATATGATGCAGAAAGCATGCGCGTTGCTTAGGTCTGCAAAGTCAAATCCATTGTGAGTGTTTACCCAATCGCACAAATCTTACCAAACCAGGAACCATCACTTCACATCTTGATCCTCTACACAACTGCGCACTGAAGACGACGCCAGCGTTCCCTCATGATTCAGCTTCCACTCGTCTACTTCAACATTCATCGGGCGAATGGTTTAGTGGTATAATACTCCCTTAGCATAATTCATCCGAATAATCTGGGAGTGGTCCAGGGTTCGATTCCCTGTTCGTCCAACTCAGGTGGTTAGATTCCACCATTATCCACACTTTTTGACTGTCACGAGTTTTTTCTTCTTTCTATTGATACCCCGTAACTGAACCTAAATAAGGCGTGTTTGGAGGTTGCTTCTTTTTGGCACTGGCTGAATGGCCCTGTACTTGAAATTTAGCATGGACCTAAAATTTCGTATGACTGTGATGGTGAGTTACTATTGTCTTAAGCTTCATCATTGGGTATTTCTTGAATCTTGATAAACAACGACTCTGGCAGGCCTGTACATAATGCTCTTCAACTGTGAGCCTTCTCTGCCTCGCCGTTCGATAGAGATATTGAATCCTGCCTAATATTTGTAATCTAAATAGGTAAGGTTTGTAAAGTCTTATGAGCTTTTTGAAGTTTCCTAGGTGAGTTAGAAAATAACCAGGACAATAAAAGCCTAATGGCATAAATGGTTAGGTAGGCATTTGTGACCGAAGACCTTAGGCAAGTTATCCTAATCTTTTATGACACCCTTACCTTAATGTTAACTATTCCCAATTTTTCTCCAACCCACCTGCCATCCACAGACCCACTTCAACTTTTCCTCTGCTGACTCATCCATCCTAACCATTTTCCATTGATCCATCACGGCGCGAACAACCTTGCGCAACAGCGTCAACATAACTCACGATGGATGATCTGTTAAACCTCGAATTATTATCCCTCGTTTCGAAGGTCACTTCAGAGGTTCAGAACCATCTGGGGGTAGGGGAAAAAACCGTTGCCGAATTCTTGATCGCCAAACGTACAGAATGCAGCACTTTTGAAGAATTTCGCGATAACCTGGAAACAACAACCCCCGGCTTACCGCCTAGTCTCGTTGAGAGTATCGATCGACTAGTACTGGCTCTACATCCGAAGTTCAAAGGAAAGGGAAAAGGAAATGCCAACAACCACGCAGAGCACCACTCACGAACCCTCGAAGAGAAGAAAAAAGTCTTTAGCGGTCTTGCGCTGCCCGATAAGGAGCCCGCGCGTGACGATGGAGCAGATGCTTTTGATGACACACTAGCGCTCCTGGAGGGCCTAGAAGGAAAAGCGAAGAAGGATAAACCTGCCAGAAAACGAAGTCGAAGCCCCGAGACCGATTATAAAGATTCAAGAAGAAGGAGAAGAGATAGATCCCGCTCAAGGGAACGAGAACGACGAAAACGAGATAAATACCGATCAAGATCACGGTCGCAAGACCGAGGCGACGAAGATTGGCGCGATGGCTACCGAGATTCACGCAAAGACCGACGAGGCCGCCGAAGACATGACGATGACGACCGATTTCGCAACGCTCCGGCGCCTGAAATGGATGATTCGCCGCAGCTGCACAAAGTCTATAAGGGCCACGTTACAGGACTCAAAGATTTTGGCGCCTTTGTCAACTTGCACAATGTGAGAGGCAGGGTTGATGGTCTGGTCCACGTTTCCAGGATGTCTGGTGGGCAGCGCGTCAATCATCCTTCAGACTTGGTGACCCAGGGACAGGAGGTTTGGGTCAAAGTCACGAGTCTTGACAAGGACCAGAACGGTCGTGATAGAGTGGGCTTGTCGATGAAGGATGTTGACCAAGAAACTGGGCATGACATGGAACCACAAGCTCGCATGACCACTGGTGCCAATATGGAGGCGCTAGGAGGAGGCCCAAGAGATGGGTTTGCAGAGCCAACCGGTATGCCGCGAGATAATTTGGGCCCCCCACGACGGCAAAAGAAGAGAATGACGTCTCCCGAGAGATGGGAGATCCGACAGTTGATTGCATCAGGAGTGGCAAAGGCTTCTGATTACCCCGACCTGGAAGAAGACTATAACGCAACTCTCCGCGGTGACGGCGAGCTGGAGCTTGAAGAGGATGTTGATATTGAGGTTCGTGAGGAGGAACCGCCATTTTTGGCTGGACAGACCAAGCAATCCCTCGAATTATCACCAATCCGTGTTGTCAAGGCACCAGACGGCTCTATGAACCGAGCAGCTATGTCGGGTACCGCCTTGGCTAAGGAACGAAAAGAGCTCAAGCAACAGGAAGCTGATGCAGCTGCCAAGGAAGAACCCAAGGAGAACTTCTCCACACAGTGGCAAGATCCCATGGCTGATCCGGATAAGAGGAAGTTTGCTAGCGACTTGCGGAACGCTAAGAAGAACCAGCAGTCTGAAGACGTGCCCGAGTGGAAGAAGGTTGTCATCCCGAAAAATCAGACTCTGGGCAAGCGCACAAGTTTGAGCATCAAGGAACAACGAGAGTCCTTGCCTGTTTTTGCGTTCCGAAGCCAACTGATCAAGGCTGTTCACGAGAACCAGATCTTGATCGTTGTTGGAGAAACAGGATCCGGAAAAACCACACAGTTGACGCAGTATCTTGCTGAAGCTGGATTTGCTAACGATGGTATCATCGGCTGCACACAACCTCGTCGTGTTGCTGCCATGTCAGTCGCCAAGCGAGTCGCGGAGGAAGTTGGATGTAAGCTTGGTGAAGAGGTCGGATACACTATTCGTTTTGAAGACTGCACCAGCCCTTCGACAAAGATCAAGTACATGACAGATGGTATGCTTCAGCGTGAGATTCTGGTTGATCCCGATATGTCCCGATACTCTTGTATCATGCTTGACGAGGCTCACGAGCGTACCATCTCCACTGATGTACTATTTGCTTTGCTCAAAAAGGCTCTCAAACGACGCCCTGATATGAAGGTTATCGTCACCTCGGCTACACTCGATGCCGACAAATTCTCCGCATACTTCAACGAATGCCCCATTTTCACCATCCCCGGTCGAACGTTTCCTGTCGAAGTGCTTTACTCTAGGGAACCGGAATCCGATTACTTGGATACTGCACTCGTCACAGTCATGCAGATCCATCTTACTGAACCCAAGGGCGATATTCTTCTCTTCTTAACAGGCCAAGAAGAAATTGACACGGCTTGTGAGGTTTTATATGAGAGAATGAAAGCTCTAGGCCCTAATGTGCCAGACCTGATCATTCTTCCCGTCTACGCTCAACTTCCTACCGAAATGCAGAGCCGAATTTTCGATCCTGCACCACCCGGCAGCCGCAAGGTTGTTATTGCCACCAATATTGCAGAGACGTCCATTACTATTGACGAGATTTACTACGTCGTCGACCCCGGCTTCGTCAAGCAGAACGCTTACGATCCCAAGCTAGGCATGGACTCTCTGGTCGTCACACCAATTTCTCAGGCCCAAGCAAATCAGAGAGCCGGACGAGCTGGTCGAACTGGCCCTGGAAAGTGTTTCCGCTTGTACACTGAGGCAGCCTACCAATCTGAAATGCTGCCGACTACTATTCCTGAAATCCAACGACAGAACTTATCCACGACAATTCTTATGCTTAAGGCCATGGGTATCAATGACCTACTTCACTTTGACTTCATGGACCCGCCTCCCATCAACACCATGCTTACAGCATTGGAGGAGCTTTATGCCCTCAGTGCCCTTGACGATGAAGGTCTGCTTACTCGCTTAGGACGAAAGATGGCCGACTTCCCTATGGAGCCCTCCCTCGCTAAGGTGCTCATCGCCGCCGTCGACCTTGAATGTGCCGAAGAAGTACTCAGTATCGTATCTATGCTTAACATCACAACCGTCTTTTACCGCCCCAAGGAGAAGCAATCCCAAGCAGACCAGAAGAAGGCAAAGTTCCACGACCCCCACGGCGATCATCTTACATTCCTCAACGTGTACAACTCGTGGAAGCAAAGCGGTTATTCAGCACCATGGTGCTTCGAGAATTTCATCCAAGCGCGTTCTATGCGTAGAGCCAAGGACGTCCGGGATCAAATCGTCAAGATCATGGATCGCTACAAGCACCCCATCAAATCCTGCGGCCGCGCCACCGAAAAAGTCCGCCGTGCCCTCTGCGCAGGATTTTTCCGCAACGCAGCTCGCAAAGATCCCCAGGAAGGTTACAAGACTCTTATCGAGGGTACCCCTGTGTATCTGCACCCTAGCTCCGCGCTCTTCGGCAAGCAAGCCGAGTGGGTCATCTATCACGAGCTTGTCCTCACGAGCAAGGAATACATGCATTGCACGACAAGCATTGAGCCGAAGTGGCTTGTGGAAGCTGCGCCTACCTTCTTCAAGGTCGCCCCGACGGATCGGTTAAGTAAGAGGAAGAAGGCGGAGAGGATCCAGCCGCTGTATAATAAATTTGCTACAGAAGATGATTGGAGGTTGAGTGCTCAAAGGAAGGGCGGTAGAGGCGGCGGTGGCGGTGGCACTTGGGGTTAATGTACGGAGTAATGGTTTATTAGTAGAATGGCAGGCGAGTCGGAAAATAACCAGGACATCATGCCTGTTGACATAGACAGTTAAGCTTTAGGCCTCAAGACTTTAGGTAAATCATCCTAATCTTTATGTTATCCTAATCCTTATGGCATCCTAATCTTTATATCACCCTAATTTTTATGTTATCCTAATGTTTATGGCATGCTTAATCTTACCTTATTCCCATTTTTTCTACGACCTGCCTTAGGGTATGATGATATGGGTTTGCAGCTTCAAGAATAGAATGTTGCTTGTGGATTCCACGACCCCCACAGCGACCATCTCACCTTACTGAACGTGTACGACTCCTGGAAGCAAAGCGGTTATTCAGATGCTTTGGATAGATGTGACTATTTGTGTATGCTATTTGGGCCTAGAGTGAAGGCTTATTATATTTTCCCTTGTTAGTGCAGTGTTTGAACACGCTCCTCCAACGCAGTAAGCATGGTATTGATAGGAGGCGGGTCCATGCAGTCAAAGTGAGGACTTGCGTCGCCTTCCTCTTTATTAATCTCATAGATTTTCATTCTCTTCTCTCTTCTTTATCTACATCCCGCCATTTCACTCAGTCTGTTCATCCATTACCAAAAATGTAAGCAGTGAGGTTACTACGAGGAATAAATCTCCAGTGTAATAAAGACTGAGAGCATCTCAAGACATCTAGGGTTACAAGCAATAACGTCGACTATAAGCATCGGTTTTGTTTCAAAGAGTAGCAAACTTGGGGATTTGGACTGGTTATACCATCGAGACATTCAAAAGACCGAACGGCATGGTGGGAGTAGTATAACTACGGTAGTTTCGAAGCTTTCGTACCAACACGACAAGGCATGGTGGCACGGCAGCAGAGTATAAGAAATAGTAGTTCATAGGGGCGTGAAATTCGAGATCGAAGAATTATTATTCAAAAGAGCGCGGAGATGGGCTGACCGCGATAGATTTTGTTCTTTCGAAGGAGAACGAGGTGAGAGTTGTTTCAGCCGGGCGAATCTATGGAAGGCAGTTGTATGATCGAAGAGTGATGATGATAGATAATCAAAGTATCATAACAAACACTTGAAAAGAAATCAGACGGATGGCAGGACGGGTCTGCTCAATATTCAAAGGCGTCGAGTTTTGGGGCCGAAGGCTCTCGAGGCGGTATTTGTAGAACATTGTCTTTGATTTTCTATCGTTTGTGATATGGTTATTAGGGGCTTCGATGCAAATACAGTTGGCTTGAGAGCTGATAGGAGTCGTGAGGGGGCATTGAAGGGAGGAGGATAGCTGCCAAATAGAGGTCATGTGTTATTAAACAACCTCACATGCTGAATTTGAAAAGAGCAAAGATTGGATAACCCCTTTGGAGAATGTCCAATATTATCATAAGAGTTTCATACTAGAATGGTGCAACTGGTGGCAGCAATAGGAATCTGGCTGTCTCATCACTTCTGAAGTAATCATTCTCCTTCCACTACCCAACACCTTCAACCAATTATCTCCTATCCATAAAGGTCCTTTTAAGCCAAAGATATCAAAATACGCTTCCCCATCACCATTTCTCACGTATTTAGTTTGTATCTTTCCATCACGTCACTATCGTCATGCAAGCAGCCCTATCTGGGTCCGCTGGGTTTTGAGAACCCGGATAGACAATGCGCACCTTGATGGACAACCCTGATGTCTTTTCGTCTGCCAAAACCACACAATTCGTAGTGATGGCCTCGAAAAAAGCGTCGATCACGGATATTGTTAATGCTGGAATAGTGTGCGTTGCATCATTGCTGCCGCTTGTAGCGGGAGGACCCTGAGGGTTGTTGATAAGGCTGAGACGGTGAGAAATGAGTATAAGAAAGAGGTCATCCCTGGTATTGTGACTTGGGATCTTGGAGTTGAACAAGCACTTACTTGCTTGTCAGAGAGGGAGGATCGCTCCTGCCTCGTTCGGGTTTTACCTGAAAGACAAGCTCACTCTTGCTCGCTTGGGGTTTACCTGAGCAACACCTTCCCTGACTGCAACTGGAAGGTACCATGGGTCCTTTGACCCAGTATCCCTTCTATCAACAGTTAGACGAAGAAACGGCCAGCTCAACATCATACTCAGACATAGGCATACAACAATCCCGGATCCCGCGTCGTATATCGAGACCCAGCCTCCTTTTGTTCTTGTCCTCCTCTGGTCTCCCACCGGACTCACCAAAGTTCCCCGGTCACACTGAGGTACAATATTTACCTCATCCATATCCTCTTGCATGGTTCACGACCCGTGGCCCCATCATCACGGGCGAATTACTCCTGAATCTCACGACGAGGCGCCATCCTTGAGCTCCCCCCACGAAGCATCCCAGCTCGATTGTTGATAATACAAACTACGAGGCCGAGTTCCGAGGACCTTGTCCCATCCCACGCCTTCATCTTGTTATGACTGGACACGAAACAAATCGAGCGTCATAGTATCAGCTCTGGCCACCGGGAAGGACGACAGTGTACCCGCGTGGAGACGGAGGCAGCTGCCTGGATACCGGAGTGCCTCCGTGTGATGACCGACTTTGGTGTGTGATGATGTAGCGAAGTAGTTGATGAGATGATGTTTGCCCGTGGTGTGTTGTAGAAGGGCAGATGAGAAGACACTTGTCTTAGCTGATCCGATCTTGATCACTGCACCCAAGACACTTGGTGTTGAAGACAGCAGGTACTCTCATACTGTCCAGATATGATGGTCTAACTCTCGTGCACAGATGTAAGTATCTACCGTTATCTCCAATGTCCTGAGCTATGTTGTTTAACATAGCCCCTCTTTTCTCTCCGTTATATCCCTCAAGATGCTTCACTACCATCATCTCGGCTTGCCGCGTTAGACGTGGGTCACGACAGCTCATCAGACTCCAGTCTTGATCACATTTCCACTCCCGCGTTCACACCCACACCTCCGGTAGCCCGATGGTTTTCCATGACTAAAGTCCTATCATGGACGGCGTAATAGTTGTACGCCTTCGCCCACAAGTCTGGAGCCCCTTCCACTGCCTTGTGTTTCCCATCCTCGCCCCGTGTAAGAGAGCCCAACACACCAATCATTGCCCAATCTTGCTAAAGATGCATGCGTGGGATGCATGCATGAATGGTTCACAACCTATTCTCTCTGGAAGGTTGATTTGTGGTCCCCATTCACGCCCACGTTATTCAAGATTATCCCTCATCTATCTGTCTCATCTATGCCTATCACACTCCCGTTTTCGTTGATAGGTCGGTTCGTCGCACAGGTCCGTCACGTTCACGTATCATGATGATGAACTAGTCCTTGTTGTGCCGCTCCTGCATGATAATCGTTGCCATCGTTTATCATTACGGCGGCAAAGGTTGCTCAATTGTGGTTGGCTTCACTTCAACATGACCATCCTCCATAGACAACTCGTCTGCTATTGGCTGCCTCATATTATCCGTCATGTTATCGTCCATTCATACCCCGCTTGGCGATTAAGTCCAAGACTTATTTTTCTCACATGTTCATATCCATTCTCATCGCGTTCTCTTACACCTTCACACTCTGTGTACCCTCATTCGGCACATCTATTCTCTTGATTCGTCCACGTACGGCACAGAACCTCTCGGTAGACTCAAATGGGAACTACCCTGGCTTCTACGTTGGGTCTTGAAGTGCAACACCCTTTATCCCATTCTCTTGCAACCCCTACTCACCGGTGTGGATGAGAGAAACGAACCCGTTTTAATCAGTCCCGACCTGAGCCATTCCCGCTACATATCTTCTATCATAGCTTGGATGAACCCCACTCGGGTTCCATGGAAGCATGACTTGCTTCAGGTGTTGCCTTGTTCCTGGCAGCTGGACTGAGCTATCGGAAATCCGCCCAAACTGAGACACCCGAGAGATACTCGGCATCTCTTGTGAACTACACAGTACATCGACATACGCTACGTGGCGAACCCAAGCTTCCTACCTCCAAACGGGATCCCACCACAAAATAAGCAGCAGGCCTCAGCAGCATGCCAATCCTACCGAATCTGGAAAACAGCTCTCAGTTCCGCGTCTGTTTACGATTGATGTTATAGGTCCAAATCTACGTTGTAATACCAGCGGGCGGAACTCGTCTGGCAGTGGGTGCACCTCGGGACGGCGCGAGTAGAACCTTGAACTGAGCTTCATCATGGTGGAGAGCTCTCTGCAGTGGAGGCTCGGCGCAACCACTATACACCACCCCGGCCAATTGAAGAAACTTGACATCCCGCATTGGACATGGGCATGCGGGGCGAAGGTCACTTTGGCCAAGAGGACCCTGAGACTTGGTTGGGTCAAAGACAAATTGGTGATGCACATGGAGTGGAGTAACTCCCACCTTCATCCACGCCCATACCCACGTCTCGATGTGATAATCAGGCAACTGATAGATGGACTCTGCTCGATGATGGCTTGAAAGTTGAGGACCGGACAAGTATAAGAAAGCCGCTTCATCTCGCTCAAATCGAGTTTTTGTTCCTCATCCCACAAGCGACTCAGACTCCAACACAAACACAAGCACTTTTATATCTTTTCGAAGACCTTCTTCAACAACCTTCAACATGTCTCCCTGGTGAGCTCCTACAGCCTATCACTGCACCATCAAGAAAATCAAGCTTGAATGAGTTGCAATGAAGCATCTCCAAACAAACATCTGGCTAACAGCTTCCAGCTCTTGCTGCAACCACGAGGCCTCTGCCTGCGGTACTAGCTGCTCCTGCTGCAAGGTGAGTTCAAACACGATATCACATTGGAACAGCTTCTAATATGGTGATAGCACTAAATTCCTTTCTCTCCATCACTAACGACACTCGTCTTTGACAACGAAAGAGCTTGCCGGCCTTTGAGGGTCATGTCTCCGGATACGATAGGAGAAGATCTCTGTTGACGCAAGCTCAACGAGCAAGTCGGACTGGCAAATTATCATGGATGAATTGGAACGAATGCGATAAAGAGACATGCCGGCGAGTAACTGTACCGCCAATTTTCGATGGTAGCACAGTTCTAGAAGATCAATGAAGCTTGCATGCCTTGAATACCTTTTCCCTGAACACATGTGACCTCTTGACTAGTTTATTCCAGTGTCCCGATACTAGTAGTCCTGTTATCGCTGACCGACTTGAACGTCGTGGCATGGCCCAAGAGGAAGTGAAGCTGTTAGAGTTTCCTAGTTCTAGGCTAAACAACGTCACACGCATGATCATGGGCAGATGATCTTGGAACAGTAATCGAAGATAACCGCTGCAGCCGTTAGTTCCATACAGTAAAGTACTAACGCAAACTAGAATAATGTACGAGATGGATAAGATCAGATGAAACCTAACCCCTCTTTTGGGCTGTGTATGCATGTATGTAGGGTAGACTATGTGTGTTGTTTCATGGTTGAAGCCTGAGGCTGTGGCGTTTCTGGGACGCGGCAGTTGGCGGGGGCAACGCGATGGGCCGAAGCGAGATGATAATATTTGGTGGCTTGAAGAGAGAGACTAAGGGAGGGATAGAGAAATGCGAATATGGGGAGAGTAGGTGAGTTGGAGTTCTTTCAGCGTGATTAATTGGTGATGTAGCGCAAAGCAGCAGAAGCAATGTTCCCCGCTTCAGAGTTCAAAGCACGGATCTACAACAAGGGACTCCATGCAAGCTACAATTTGACGTATTTTTTTTGTTTCTTTTTCTTTCTAATACGCCCAATTCCAGATTACAGGATGCTCCAAGCCTTGTTTACGATGTGGAATCATCAGAGTTAGGCAGTGTTCATTTCAACCTCAGTAAGATTAATCGTGTGCACTTTTGATCTATCTTTGGCGATACGCTGGGAGGATCAGCTTTTAGCGGCAGATCAGACGAGATCAGACAGACAGGGCAGTCACTAAGCCCGAGCGTTTGAGTGAGATTTAATAATCCTTTGAATGGCGCAGCTATTCACAATCACTCATAAGCAGACAATAGATACCTACTTATCAGATGCACTGCTGAGGCTGTCATGGACTCCTGTTTCACCCTATTACGTCATGCGTGCATTTCCATCCTCCATCTTGAAAAGTTCGAAAACTTCGCAGTTGGTTCTGTCAAACGCCAAGTGAGGCTGTGTCCATCAGCCTTGTTTGCCATTAACAAAAAAACTGGTCATTATAACCGCCAAGTTGAATTACCAAACATTGACTGGGCGTCGTTATTGGCCGTGTCTCAGTTGGTGGGCGATATCCTTGTTAACTTATCTCGGATCGAATCTCGCCTTTTTTTTTTCTGTTCTTTACCTGATATTATGTGGCAGAGAGAATAACAGGCAGGCAGGCATCAGCACTAGATATTGTCTGCCTAATTCATACTCGGTCTTTTCGCTCTTCTTTTTCTTTCTTTTCTTTCTTTACCGCTTACTTTTTTTCTGGTTCATCACTTGTCGGCCCCCAAACGCATCCATCGTTGAGCCCCGCCTCACGAGCCAACCTGCGCAGCCTCGAAGGAGTTTTTGTTGGTTTCGAAATAAACCAACTTAACTTATCTAACCGCCTGATTCAGCCATCGTGCGTTGGCGGCTCTGCGCTGTCTTTTTATAGACGAAGTTTCCACTGCCGTCAACTTCTTCTATATCTCGACGTTCCCTTTTTCTCCAGGAACTCAAGTTCTCCTATTCAACGAACGCCACTAATAATAGCTACCCCTGCTACTGGTATTCTTTTTTTATTTTTTGGCGCCGGTGAATAATCTCTGGCGCGCTAAAGGTGGAGACCGGAATCTAGGAGCCGAGACGGGGGTGAGACACCGGTTCCCCTCCGTGTTTCTCGGAGCTTGAACGGCGCCAGAACGACTTCATCTTCGGTTGACATCATCATCTTTACGGAGGAACGCTCTGTAACAGCCCGGAAAGACATATACAGCAATGCCGGAGACACTAGACCCCGGCACACCGACTCTCACGCCTCCCGTCTCTCCAGGCGGTGGTGTTGAGAGGCGTCGATCACGTAACCCTCTCAAAAACATGATGCAGCACCTCACTGTGGATCCTCCACCAGATGACGATGATCGAGAGCCGAGGAGAGCTTCTCTTATTCGACGGATCAGCTGGCGAAAGAGTCGAAGTCCATCAGCTCATTCTGACAGATCAGGAGGCCAGCCTCAGGACCCTAACCTGTGCACGGCCTGTGCTGGGTGGGCAGCCGATATTGACTCTACCTTTGATATCATGGATGATTTCTTCATGAGAGCTCTGAATCCGACATCTGCGGATACTTTTGAGAACAAGGAGCACTCACTGGGCCGCTTAAAAGAGCTTGAAGAAAATCGCTTCATTACAAAATGTCCTCTGTGCAAGCTGTTTCTATCAGTACATATTCCCAGCGAAGGAGAGGGCGACTTATATCTCTCTGGCTTCTCAACCCGGGATACGAACTACCTCATCGACAACCAGAGCATGTTTGAACAGGGCCACTCATCAAAGAATAAGATCAAGGGCGTGAGTCCAGCATACCTAGGCGTTGTCCCCAAAAAGAGCGGTGATGGCGCATTGAGTTGGGATGTGAGTGCCGACTGGTTCCGAAACTCGGGTATGCTCTACCGGACAATGCCTGATACACCTGCAAATGAGGGACTTCTCAGCGCAAGATCGGAAGGGAGACATTCTCGAGCTAATTCCATGACCGATAACGCCGGATGGCAGAAGCGTGGTATTTGGGGTCGTGAGTTGGAGGGTGTGATTGATATGACCATTGGACAGGATTGGCTGCGATTTTGCGAATTTTACCACCAAGGACGATGTGGGCGAAAACCAGTTACACGGGAGATGCCGGGGTTCAAGCTTGTGGATTGTGCAAAGAATCCGCCGCAGGTGGTTAATGCGTCTATCACCGAACGATATTCTGCGCTGAGTTATGTATGGGGAAACAAGACGACAGGGACATGGCCCAAGGTTGTATGGGATGCTGTCATTGCGTCTAAGGATCTGGGGATAAGATATCTCTGGGTTGACCGGCTGTGCATGGAGGAGTTGCAACCAGCTGAGCGAATGCAGCAGATTGCGAGGATGGACGATATCTTCGAGGGTGCTATCCTGGCTATTATTGCAGCCTGTGGTGAAGATGCGGATTATGGTCTTCCTGGTGTTGGCTCACGAACACGGACCCCTCAACCCAAGTACGAATTCGTCAACTCTAACATCACGCTTGTTTCCAGTCTTCAAGATCCGAGACTGGCGATTAAGAACTCGAGATGGTATCAGCGAGGCTGGACATACCAAGAAGGTCTGCTTGCGCGACGCCGGCTGATCTTTACAGATCAGCAGATGTACTGGGAATGCGAGGGCATGTGCTGTCCTGAGTCGCTAATTCTACCGCTCGAGTTCTATCATGATATGGAGGAGCAGCGAATGTGTGATTTTATGCGACCTGGTCTGTTCAACGGCGTGTCTTTCGTTGATGGAAGCTGGGAGCGCTGGAAGAGACTTCCTGGAAAGATTGAAGATCCCAGTACTCTGAGTATCTTCCGAGAAGCGGATCAGCATATTGGAAACTATACACGCCGAGACTTGACTTACGATAAAGATTCGCTAGATGCGTTTCTCGGTATGTTGAGACGTCTTGAGACCACTGTTGGTCGTGGGAAGATGTTCAATATCCTCGGTATTCCTCTCTGGGCACCGCAGTTGGACCAAGGACCTGCGGTTACAGGCCTTCCACGCACACGCGACATTTTTGCTCTATCAACGTGTTTCTGGCATCACAAAGAAGGTGTTATAGCCACAAGACGTCCACACATGCCCAGCTGGACATGGGCAGGTTGGAAGGGTCCTGTTGATCTATACTCGTCCATCACAGTGGTAGATCCAGACAGCAAGGCTGTTCAGCGCAAGCATAACCACCACCACTACGTCACCGCCACACACGTATCCCGCAACGAACCCAATTCTTTGCGCTGGACGTACTCTCCTGACATTGTTCTCGTCAACCGCGATGGAAGCGTGGCGTATGACTTTGGCGCTTCGACTGCAGTGACGGGTATGCCACCCTCACCGCCAAATCTACACATTCGACCATATGGAATCCACGTACCAAACCCATTCGTACTAGACCGCGTCAAAGCCCGCTCTCACCCCGACGGATGGATCTTTAACCGTGTAAGCGTCGACATCCGAATGAGCAGAGGTGCCGGTTCAATGCGAGAGTACATTGAGCGCCATGCACGCGGTGAACAAATGACTGTGCTGTGGTTTGTGGAAGAAGCGCTGGTTATGCTTCTTGTTGTGGAGAGGACGGAGAGGGAAGGGAGGATTGTGTGGGAGAGGGTTGGGAGGATGAGGATGGGATTTCCGGAGGAAGCGAAGGATGTTGCTAAGCGGTGTGGACGGCTGGAGAAGTTGGTGGAGGAGTTGCCGCTTAGGAGGTTGGGTGAGGATATTGTTATTGAATAGATTTTGATAAAAGAAGGGTTGATAACTAGTAGATATTGTAATATTATGGGTTTCAGTCATGTTTGAGTGAAGGTGTCAAAGATAGACCAGCAAAGTCTAGACATGAAGTGCTTTTTCTAATTCCTTAGATCACATAGCCTGCCATATCCACAGTGATAACCACTCTTCTATTCACTTCAACTCCCGATACCCTGCCCATACCTCCTTCTCTGAACCCTTCGACTCCAGATCGTCGGAGTTTTCGATATATGCCCATGTCCAGAGCCCATCGGCTCGCAACTTGAAATCCCCGGGGTCAAAGATTAGAAAGGCGTCGACTTGATCCCGTATCTCCCACTCTTTTGCCGGTGGACGATGTACGCATCGTAGTTTGTCAACACTGCAGAGAGAGGTATTAATACGATGTATGTTTGTTGGGGCAGAGGCGAATCGATCGTAGAAGTCGTTGAACTCTCGACTGGATTGCTCGGTCGCGAGCTTTGCTTCTATAATAGAACTAGCGTATTCACTGGTGATCTCTTCTGAAGCGGATGCGTTTTGTTTGAGAGAGGGTTTGTATATGGAAGCCTTGGAAGGCGTGCAGCAGCAAGCATCCATTGTGACAGATGGTGAGTTGCGTGTATGGAAGAATAAAGGGAGATTTGGGATAAGGAAGACACAGGGAGGGGGAGGAGGGGTTCAATATTGAGATGTGTTGTTATGGGAAGCCTAAGTTTTGAGGAGGGCAGTTAGATATAATGAAAAGATGTTGGCTTTTAAGATGAACTCTCACTGAGTGGCTCTCATCGAGAACAAGCAAAACTCTGATTAAAAAAAATACTTTCTTTCATTTCCTGGATCATCGCTTTCCCCTCAACCATCTCCCCCTGTTCGATGATCTTCTCGTCATAGAAATAGGTGTATGTGAATCTTCTGAAAGGGCAAGGCCCTCTAGCACCCCAACTCTGTTTCCATCGGCCTTTTGGGTGGTCACTTTTCAGGACTCGAGGAGTGTCAGTGCTTGGCATATTTGTTAGGGCAAGGTCGAACAAACCCGGCGTCGATTTTATCGTTGAGCTCCGGTCTCGTGGGAATTGTTTCCGGAGAAGTTCTTGGGTAAGGTTCATTCCATTGGATTTCGTCTGTCAAAGGAGCGCTCGATTGGATTTCGAGGCTTTCTGAATGGGGCCCGTATTCTTTTTGAGTGGTATTGTATGGCTCAGGATGGGAGCGGCGTATGGGAACTGGAGGCTTGCAAAGCTTACAACAGCAGGCACCCATTTTGAGAGATGGTGAGTAGGAGATCTAGACAGATGGAAAGGAAGTGGAGAGGTTGAGGTTTGGGGATGAGAGAAGGGGGGAGGTTGAAGGGGTTAAATATTAAGATATTACTATAGTTGATCGGGAGATCAGTGTCAAGGTTTTACGGCGAGTTAGATGGGATGAATGAGCTTTGGCTTTGAGATTGACTCTCTCTGACCAGGCAATGCAGGCTAGATGACTCTTATCGAGTTGGGTATCTTATGTTTAAGTTTGTACAGAGTTTCTCTTGACTTGTATCACCGTGGGGATTGGTTCATGATGGAGTGATATCTTGCATGTTAACAGATCACTGCCTCAGTATAGAAAATACGAGTTACGTGGACACTAGAGGATAAGTGGCAGTATATCTGCTTGGTGAATGCTGTGCCGTTCGCTCATCTGGCAACTGATGCTGGGTCAGAATACGGTGTTACTAGGTATCCCCAAATGGGAATTGTACTATTTTAAACACATAATGCTGTGCTCCGAAGGCTTGTCGGCCTCAATCCAGGATGTTGACCCTCGTGTGTAGTCAACTACAATTCACTTCCATGCTGAGAGCAGTTGGGGCAGATGGCTAATGCTTGACCTAAGTAACACGGTGATAGCTTGAACCAAATGGAGTATAGGATCAGAACCATGGGAGTTTTTAGCATATGATAAAGGAAGAATTGAGTAAGAGTGAATTTAGTAGCGAATTGTGGTTGAGATAGTGAGGCAGAGTGTTGAACAGAACTGCTATCGCTGCCAACAAAACCTTTCATAATATGAGATTTTAGTTGTCTGATGAAAGAGAGATAGCATAGTATTTGAAAAGTCAGATAAAATATATTTCTTTCTCTTCTTTGATCTATCTCCCGGGAGATATTGAGTAAGGTTGTATAATAAACAAGCTCTCTTCTGTGAGATACATTACTGTTGAGTGTTCGTGACTGAGCTGAGGTGCTCGGAGAGAAGGCCGGCCCAGGTCAAATTCGGGCTGTCGGCAACATGACCGAGACGATCTTTGGTTCCACTCGCCCCAAAATAGCCCGAGTGGTGATGGAGTCCCGTCCGATGACGGGGATGGTTATCGATCTAATCTATGATATAAGATAAGACGGCTCATGATCAAGATATAGCTACAATACAAGGCAAAGATTAATTGCATACTATATCATTTAGAATCATCTATCTCACTAAATCGCCATCATGAGTGATCTCGAAGCAATGGAGTCTGAAACTCCCAATATCCCACCTCCCAGAGGTATCATATCCTCATATCATCTTAACCTTGAACATCACTAACACAACCAGAAATCCAATTTCCCTCCACAGTCCCAACACTCGATCAAATCCTCTCCGCAAATGACTTCTCCCTCGCCGCCCAAAAGGCACTGTCTCCAAAAGCATGGGCGTTTTACTCCTCCGCCGCCACTGATCTCGTCACGGTCACCAAGAATAAGGAACTCATTCGCAGAGTCATGCTGCGTCCGAGAATTCTTAGAAATGTCGCCGAAGTCAGTATAAAAAGAAATATCCTGGGCTTGCAGAGCAAGGCGCCGTTTATTATGTGTCCAGCTGCTATGGCGACGCTGGCGCATCCGGATGGAGAGCTCGGATGGAGTAGGGCTGCTGCTAGTGAAGGAATCTTTGAGATTGTAAGTCAATTGGACTTGTCACAGTGAATATATACTAACTGGTGTCAGATCTCTAGTAACGCCTCATATTCCCTCCCCAATATCATCGGCGCTGCTCCCTCTGGTCACCCCTTCTTTCTCCAACTCTACGTTAATTCTCACCGACCCAAAACCGTCGAACTTCTCCGTCGCGCTCGTTCTCTCGGGATAAAAGCAATCTTCGTAACCGTCGATGCTCCCGTCCCAGGAAAACGCGAAGCAGATGAACGGGCCCCACAAGCTGTTGTTATAAAATCTGCCATGAGTGGTAGTGAAAGCAGCAAAGATGGCAAGGGTAGTGGACTAGGAAGATTAATGGGACAGTATATTGATAAGAGTCTTGCGTGGGAGGATCTTGAGTGGATTCGAAGAGATAGCTCTGTTCCGATTGTGTTGAAGGGTGTGCAGACTGTGGAGGATGTCAAGTTGGCGGTTGAGTATGGTGTTGAGGGCGTTATGTTGAGTAACCATGGAGGAAGATCTCTCGATGGGTAAGTCTATCCCATAATCCTTAAGAAAGGATGATCTAACAGATTTGCAGTGCCCAAGCTTCCATCCTCATACTTCTCGAGGTCCGAAAACGCTTCCCTGAAGCTTTCCAACATCTCGAGATCTTCATCGACGGGGGCTTTGAGCGGGGATCTGATATCCTCAAGGCAATTGCCCTAGGCGCTACAGCTGTTGGAATTGCAAGGCCTTTCCTATACTCGTTGGTTTATGGTCAAAAGGGTGTTGAGCACCTCTCACAGAGTAAGTCATCCGCATTGTGTTTTTGATGGCAGCTAACGGTATTTTAGTTCTTAAGGATGAGCTCGAGACATCAATGAGGCTCGCTGGTATTACTAGTTTGGATCAAGCGACACCTGATCTTGTTAATACCTTGGATATCGATCATTTGGTCACATCTGGACGTATTGAGCACACTTCAGTATCACGAAGAGTGAGGTCCTCAAAGCTGTAAGAGAAAGAGAGTGCAGAAGACCACGAATAATACACATGTATAATTGCTTGTTAGAGATAGACGGTATACAAATAACAAACAAAGTTCTTATAATCAAGCCTTCAGTCTATCCTGAAAAGCCTTAACAGCATCAATCACATCCCCATCCTCACTCAACCCAAGACCCATCGCTCGACTCTGATCAAACCACGGAGGCCAACTCTTAACAATCCTAAGCGTCTCCGCATTTTCCTCCTCCTTAATACATCTCAGAGCCTCTTTGCCCCCAACCTTCTCTACCGCATCCAAAATCTGCTGCACAGTAACAGTGATGCCCGGAAGATTAACAATCCGCGACTCGCCAAACTTGTCAGCGGGAATGTCCTTCATCTTGATCAGATTCTTGATCACGGTTGCTGGGCTGCAGATCCAGACAGCTTGGCTGCGTGGAACGGGGAGGATGTTTGGGATGCCTTGGAGCGTTTCTCGCACGATTCCTGATACAAACGCTGATGCTGCTGCAGCTGGTTTTCCAGGCCGTACCACCACAGTAGGAAGCCTCACAATTCTTCCATCAATCAACCCCCTCCTTGAAAAGTCATTCACCAATAACTCAGACATGAGCTTCTCAGAACCATACGACGTCTTTGGTTGAGGAAGCGTCTTCTCAGTAACATATCCCTCGTCCGGTCCATAAACAGCACAAGAACTCGAAAGCACAACTTTAACTCCTGGAAGCTTATTCCTCAGAGCATCAAGAACATGTCGTACTGAATCGACGTTGACTTTAAGACCGAGGTCGAGATCCTCTTCTGACAGGGCGGACATGATGCCGTGGAGAAGATAGACCGTTTCGAAGGGCTGAGAGCTGATGAGTTGGTCGACGACGGTGGGATCCGTAAGATCTGAGCTGACAGAGGTGATGCGTGATGAATAGGAAGCTGGGACGGGTGGTGTTGCTAGATCGGTGATGGTGAGGTGGATGTCTGGTGAGGAGTCGAGAAGAGGGCCTAGTATCTCTTGGCCGATGAAGCCACCGGCTCCTGTGACGAGGATGTGCTGTGTCATGGTGAATAGTTATAGTCACTATTAGACTAGTGTGTAGGTTATCTTAATGAGTTATGGAGTAGATGGAAGTATTTAAATGAGTTGGGGTCGGATAAGATCGATCCACTATCGCGGGGTGAATGTTATCCGTCTCCCCCGCAGACGTGGCGTGGAGTTGCCGGATGGAAGTCCGATGGAAGAAACGGTGGAGATAACAATACATCATTGAGGTTACAGATGGTGGAGAGGGTCTTCTTGTTAATTGGAGATCGTGAGCTGTCTTCTTCAGCTATGATTCGTCCTGCAGTGCATAGTTATCCGACCGATCACGGAGCATCATTGAGAAAAGATAGCGGATAAGATTGTTCTTTACACTACTCCAAGCCCCGTCCATGTTCGATATTGCTACAGTCCAGGTATTCCCACGCAAATAACACAACAACAAACGCCCCTATCTCCTGCAAAACTCCTATTGCGGCCTCATCCCATAATCTGGCTCTGGATACGTCGGCAGTGATTGTCCCGAAGCATCTACAGTAAACATACTAGGATCGAACCTAAACACAGGCGAAAGCCCAAAACTCATATCATAATCAAAGAACGTATCTCCATCCATGTCAGTGTAGACTTGGTTTCCAGGCATCATCTGCCCAGCCATGTCTACCTGCTCCATCGTGTGGTTATACACAACACTAGGAACTTGACCCATCTGCCCTGGATCTGCAGCTGCTAACGTCGCGGTCATGCGTTCTAGACCGCCGGCCATGAGATTTGCGAGATGCCACTTTCCAGCTTTTAGAGAACGGAATTGACGGACAAGACTGGTTGTTAGATCGTGTACGCGTTGACGCTCGATGAGATCGCTGCCGTATTTGACGGCTACTTTGATGAGGAACATGCAGGCGAACGCTGTCATGGAGAGCATGTATGAGGGCATTCCTACAATGCCAACTGCCACGTCGGGATCGATGATTATGAGGTCGATGATGGCTGTTGCGGCGTTGACGGCTTGCATGGCGCAGTCGAGGAAGTAATGTGGGATAGGGGCGTCGTTGGAAAGACCACGGAAGATATGTGAGTAAAGGTGAATTTGGGCAAAATTGTAGTGAAGAATTGTGCCCTTTCTTGGGAATGAGCCGATTTGGGTCCATTGCTCTGCAGTATGTCAGTCTGGGTTGTCCATGATTATTGTGGCCATCTTACCAGGTAAGTCCTTCATCCACCGGCTATACCACTCATCAAGCTGCCGTCTGAATTGCAATATGTGATTCAGATATACTCGAGGAATAGGTTCACCCTTATCCGTACCAAAAAGCTCTCGAATATTTCGCAGAATGCTGACCAACATGACCTGGCCAGTGAGACGCTTATCCTCCTCCGTCGCCACAGGTGATTTCAAGAACTGTTCCCACCCCTGAATAGACGAATCTTCCTGAACAATCGAAGGTCTTCCATACAGAGTCGCAAGGTGTTGATCACAGATATATAGGATATACCATAACCGCGCACAATCCGCTGCCTCTTGACTCTGCTCCTTGATAGCTTGATTATAGCTATTATGCAGATTACACTCCGCTGCGCGTCGAATGGCGTATCCTGATAGCATCCACGAAAGATCACTAAGCCAATATGAAGCAACACACATG
Organism: Fusarium concolor; assembly: GCA_013184415.1. Taxonomy (NCBI): domain Eukaryota; kingdom Fungi; phylum Ascomycota; class Sordariomycetes; order Hypocreales; family Nectriaceae; genus Fusarium; species Fusarium concolor. The sequence continues at coordinate 84,976 of JABCJY010000203.1, read as the reverse complement.
GCGCGTAGATAGTCACGATCAATACGCCGTTCAAACATGGACTTTTCCATCAGACGACGAAACTCGCCACTGCAGATTCCATAGATGTTATCGGCTTTCGGATCATGTAACGCAGCCACAGTGAGTGTCGCAGCGGAGAGAATTGGACTTTTGCGGCGCAGCTCTTCAAGCGTCATGTATCGGCATCCAATTCCGTACATATACCGATCTAAACGATCACGATACAACGCAAATAGACTTTCTGCATCGGCTAGTGAAAGAGCCCCGCGTGCGATGAAGTCGTTGATAGAATTGCCTTTTTGAGCTTCAGGATTATCTGGTGATCGAAGAGCGCTGAGTTTAGTGAGGGTGTAGAGGGAGTGGATGGGGACGTAGGGAAGGCCTTCATCCTCGGGGGTTGCTTTGGGGGAGTTATCGCATGAAGGGCCACGGAACTCCTCATGCGATACGGATAGATGGTTTGTTGTATTTTCTTGGTTGTCGTCCTTGGGGGGTGTCCCTTCGGTTTCTCGGGAGTTGAGACTTTGTAAGGGGGGTAGTTCCGGGAGGCTGAGTTTGTTCATTACTTGTCTTAGAGCGCTGTGCATTTGCTCAAGATCTTGGACCACGGATTCAGAGAACCTGAATGTGTTAGCTCAACTGAGATATCCTCGGTTTATTCGGTTCATACTGTGACTTTTCATCCATGATTGTTTGCAAACTCTTGCTCAAGACGCATCCCAAATTCCTCTCAGCGCATCTTCGACAGGGCGGGCCACTTTCATCCATCAAACATTTGATCTACCAGTCAATTAGCTTCTCACTCAGCTCCAGGACAGGAGCAATCTCACCTTGTGTTTTCGACACGCCGCACATGCCTTGATCTTGCGCGAAATCTGAGGAATTGAGCCATCGTTGGATACTACGCCCCCAATGCTCTGGCGACTAGATGCTGTTCTTCCATTTCCATTTGGACGAGCGGGCGTTGGCTAGAAATGTCAGCTAATTTCTTACTGAGAGGTTAACGACAGGACGTACAGCTGCATCGGCGCTGATTGACCCAGCGGGATTAGAATCGGACCACGTTCGCTTTGCCATAATTGCGCTTCCGATGCCGGCTTCAATTGCTCTTTATGAATCACTCGATTGAATGTGATGTGTCGCGCGATGAGCTGATGACTAACCCCTGAAGCATCCACAAACCGTCAAGTTAACTCAGAGAATCGGTTAGAAACGAGACAAGGACTAAGCTGCATGTGCATATCGCAGGGGTCCTATCACATATGAATTCGCTGAAAAGCCAGGGGAGAAAATAAAACGAAACTCCAATTCATGAGACGATGGGCGAGTTTAAACGGGGAAATTTCCCCCGACTTTACCTCGGCCAATTAGATGGGTGCTGTTTTACTAGAGAATTGGTCTAGACCTGTATTTGCCTCCCCGCAATAGTGGATGGAGGTGAGAGTGCGGGGTAGCCGAAGGCATCCTCTCAATATTCAGGAGTTCATGATAGAAAATTATTCTATTTAATTTATGATGGGTGAGTTTTATGAAACGGCTGAGGTCCTGATTGGCCAAGAGAGAAATTGCTGAGTCATTTCCTCATTGTCGTTCACGACAACTATGGGGGATCTGTTTTTGATCAATGTTCATTTGACATACATAAAGAATCACATGAGTTAAAAATTAAAGTGGAAGATATTTAAGCTAACGTTAGAGTTATTCAAATCAAGAGAGAAGATCAAGAAACTGGCCTTGGCAAAACGCGTCGATCTCACCTCAGTAGGTGCAGTCATGAGCTAAACACTTGGCGACGTCACGGCCCACCGACCCTCAACACCAAAATTCCCCATCACCACTCCCAACCTCCCTCTTCTTACCCTCACATCGTCAAAATGGTAAAGAAACTCTCAAAGAACCCTCTCCCTCCGAGCTCATCAACGCTCTCCTCAATCTCAACAGCCTCAACGTCTTCCACCGCCCTCCCCGCCTCCCTCGCCGATCCATCCCTTCCGCTTCCAAAACTCATCGTCTTCGATCTCGACTATACTCTCTGGCCATTCTGGGTCGACACTCACGTAACACCACCTCTAAAACCCAATGCTTCACATACAAGCGCTGCAGACCGCTATGGCGAAGACTACGGTTTCTTTGTCGACGTTCCAGCTATTCTACACGCGCTGCCCCGCACAGGAATAAAAATCGGCGTCGCATCACGCACTTCTGCGCCGAGTCTTGCGCGCGATCTGCTTAAGATGCTACATATTACAGGACCGGAGGGTGGAAAGCCAAAGAAAGCGCTAGATGTGTTTGACGGGCTGTTGGAGATTTATCCGGGGTGTAAGATTAAGCATTTTGAGAGCTTGCAGAAGAGGACGGGGATTAAGTATGAGGATATGCTGTTCTTTGATGATGAGGCGAGGAATAGGGATACGGAGACTTTGGGAGTCACGATGTGCCTTGTGAGAGATGGGGTTTCGTGGGATGAGCTTGAGAGGGGGGTTACGCAGTGGAGAAATAAGAGGAGATATATCACCAGACCAGCGGCGACAGAGCTGGAATAAAGGGACTGTCTAAACGGATTTGGAGTTTTAAAATAGAGGGATCGGTATCACAGACAACAAGAGGTTTAAATGCTAGACCAAAATAGACATGCCATTGAAAATAATGGCAGGGAATCACGACTATTTACAACCAAATGGCCGCTTCAACGGCAGGTTCTAAACATGATACGCCAAACAAATATGGGATATACTCCGTATGCTTCCAACTCTTCTCTTTCCTAAGTAAGCCTCAGACTTCAACGTCGCTTCCAGGGTATGCCAGTCCTATGCCATCTCTATCATATTACTTCTAATCAAGCCGTAGTCGTCTGTGCCGGAACAGGCTTGTCCTCTTGAAGCTTGAGCTTCTCGTTGACTTCGCCGCTCAGGAGGGTATCGTCGGTCTGAACGCCGTCGTCGTGGGTTCCTTGAGGGGAAACGGGGTGGCCGTTTCCGTTGTCGATACCGTTGATGACGCCGTTGACGGGAGCTGGGGTCTCTGCTGGAGTCTCGACACCACCGGCGAGTTCTACTGTCGGTGCCAGGCCGAAGGTCTTGGGGATGGTGCAGATTCTCTCGTTTCGAGGCTTGCCATCCTTGCAACCCTTAGCCATACAGACTAGTCGTCCGTTCGTGTCTTCTTGCCACAATAGAGGTCCACTGGGGAATGTCTTGTGTCCATTCTCAAACTCAACGACGCCCTCCCAGTGAGGATCAGGGTTGCCGAGCTCTCCAAAGCTATAGTCAAGCTCGCCGCCATACTTCTTAGGAATGTTTCGAGGTTCAATGTACTGCTCCAGCACAGTCTTGACCTCATGATGACCCAGGATAAAAATCTTGGACACAGTAATAGGATCAAACCAACGCTTAATCCAACCCCAAACAGTACTGAAAAACGCCGGCGCACCAATAACAAATATGCGATCCAGAGTCTCGGGATAGTGTGCTGTAGCAAGTTGTGAAGCAGCTTGCATATGCTGCTTAAGATTCCAGAACTGCTTCAGTCCGACACCAGAAATATCCACAATATTAGTGCTCAAGGTAATAGGAACTTCAGGAAATTCGCGGTCCAGGAGCTGTGTGGCGAAAGGCATGTTGAAACGGGTCAAGTTCTCGTAGAGAGCAAACAGGCGCAGCAGACCGTTTGGCGTCTTGCCGTCCGACTTGGCCTTGGAGAAAGTGCTCGATGCGCCGACTTTCTCATACTCGTGCACGGTCTTGGAGTCGAGCGTCTTGACTTCGAAGACGTAGAGCGGGATTCCGCGACGGTCGCGTCGGCCGGTCCATTGGGGGTACTAGACAGAAAGAGTCAGCGCCAAATCCTCCGAGCATTCCGGTTAAAGAGATGTGACATACTAGGCGACGGCTGAAATCGTAGGCATCGAGCTCAATGGTATCGTATAGGGTGTCCAAATCGTTGGCCTTGCGCCAGTCTTCGGTCTCTTTAAACTGAGTGTAAGCATCCTCGACGTTCCATCTTCTTGCGCGCAGATATCGTCTGTGGAGAAAAGCGTTAGGTCGTTTGCTTATCAATCGCACGATCATTGACATACAAGATCAAAGGGTCATCATGAGAAGGCGGAGGTCCAACTTTCAAAAGACCCCTCTCCTCCAGAACCTTTTTAAACTGAACAAAAGCCTCCTCCTGCTTCTGCGTCAGATGTCCAAGGTGCCCATACGGATAAGCGTAATCAGCAATGGTGGAAGCTGTAGAGGTGATGCGGGCAGCCGGAGCGCCAGTAGCTTCGAGAGTAGCAGCCATGATAGCGAGATCGGCGAAAAGAGCGCGATAACACGAGGGTACCTTATGGGGGATCTTTCGGCCTTTCAAATACCGAGGTTTGAGTGGTGAATGAGCTGAGGGGAGGGAGGGGAAAAAAAGGTTGCGCTGCGCTGCAGGAAAGAGAAAATGTAACGGAAGCGCCGGAGTCGCTGACAATGACGACAGTGGAATTAGATTGGGCGGGATTGGATCTGACAGCGGAGATTGGGGGGCGATTTGCATATTTAGGGCTGCGGGTGGAGATGCAGGATGTAAACCCGGGCGTCTTCGCCCGAAAGCGGCAATGATATCGGGATTTTTTTTTATAGGAATGATATTGGGAATGGGGCATTATTTGCACATTTAATAGGGTATATTACGACAAACTTAAGAGGATATGGGTCAGAGAGACCGAAGATGGGACCTAATATGCATAAAGATCAGATCTGGACAAGATTACTAGCGCGAGATGTCCTGCGTTAGGGTCTCGATCATAACATGATCATGACAACCAGAAAAAATACCATAACTTCATAAGCCATCATATCATGACTTTAAATTCATAAGTGGGGTCAGTTAACAACTTGTCACTGGACAAAAAAGAAACACTCCGTTGCGATGCGGCGGTTGTAGTGCGGTACGGGCCGATGATAAGACGCGTAGTCAACGGTGAGGAGTTAAAGTTCAATCAGACCCTTTCGATGTTTCCCAAGAAATCACTAGCTTTGATCTACTGCAGGAGTTGTTGTTTGTTTCTGAGGCTGAAACAAAGTGCAGTTTGGGGGCTGCGGATACTCTGATGGTAGGACGGTGCCTGGATGAGGCTCTTTATGTGTTGCACTGCGTGATATTAATCATGTGGCTTTTAATTGCGGCTGACCCATCGTTGGAGTTTAATCTGCTTTGATTCAATGCAGGTAGTCAAGCTGCAGCTCGTAATTGAAGTTTGTGCATTACAACCCAGCACCTTATCATTACACTATTCTCTACTCGCCTTCTTCTCCTTGTAAATGATTGAGTATCCAAGTATTCGATGTTACGCTTTTCCTTGGGGTCATAAATCACTGCCAACGTTGAGAGTGCCTCTTTCCAGTCTCGCCAAAAATGCAGGTCATGGCACTGCTCTATCACTTGCGATCACAAACCTTGATACCTCCAACCAAGATATATAAATCAGACCTACTCTTTCTCTATTTATTCTTTCCGTTCAGTTGCTAAGAAGATCGTAAATAAAGGCCTCGACTTCCCCTCTTCTTCCCCTCATTTCTGTTCTTCGCCTCATCATGGACGGGTTGCAACAACAAGCACCCATTCAGTCCCCACCAAACAACCCCAAGAAACGCACAGCCGAGGAAGATGCCTCCGTCTCATCACCACAGGTCCAACCGCTCAAGAAGATATGTTATTAGAAGGGCAGCTGGGTTATAGACGATCATGTGGGTAGTCTCTTCCACTTCACAAGCCTGCATCAGAACAGAAGTCATGGTTAACATCTGACTGAATAGGTCATGTACCAGCCTACTCCTGTCCGAGTTATGCTCCCATCCACTGCTCTTTTGGACGATATAAACCAGTCGCAAGCCCATGTTTCTTCCTTAGAACAAATCGACAGTTGGCTTAACGACATCTACCTATCAGAACCCGATCGACAAAGCTCTTCTCCCTCAGATATCTTTATTAAACATCAAGACAAAACCCTACTGCTTCTCAAACGTTCCAAGTCGGCACCACCCATCATGTCAGGCCGCAGTAACCGCACAAGTAGTGCCTCCATCTTGACTCCGAACTCTTCTACCGAGCTCTCATTCCCTGGGATCCAGACCGTCCAGGGATGTACTCCTTCACCAGTACCTACCGGCACGCCTAAATCCACTGGACCCCTTGTCGAAGACGCTCTCTACAGAGAAACGAACCTTGCTCTGAGCCATATCTTCCTACGAGATACTCGAATGGATCTGCCCGATCATATCTCATCTCTTGTTGAATCCCTCAAGAAAGGGCGCTCTTCTCCTGAGCCGGACCCCAAATGTAGCCACGACCTCTATGCCATAGAAGCGGGCGCTGGAGAGGCAGAAGTAGAGGACTTCTTTCGCATCAACATCATTCCCCCTGCTTCTCGTACAGATTCTATTCAGCGCAGTGATCGGGTCTTTGTGAAAAAGACTTCCCTTCCCACTACCAAGGCGACTTTGAAGCTTAGCACCCCTGTTCCCGACATCCTATACGGCTATCGCTTCAGTGCCTTCGGCCTAGACCAGCGCAGCCAGATGGCCGCAGGTGGTAACTCTGTAGTGGCCAACGGCGAAGGTCTTCATTATCCCTTCTTCGCCATCAAGTTTAAAGGAGACAGACCCTCAAGCAAAGGGGGGCCTTCTGCCCGTGTTAACATCGCAGAAAGGTCAACAAGAGGGCCTGCGAGTACAAGCGTACAGTCAGAGAAATCGACACTTCTTGCTTCAGTGTCTCGATGAGCGGGACCGAGGCTCGGATATACGTATCCTGGACGGAGGATGGAGTCTTTAACGTTCAGAAGATACGAGATTATACCCTCCAGGAGGCTGGCAATTCATACTCTTCCGCAAATACGTTCGTAGTGTTATAGATTGAGGGCGTGGCCAGCGTCTAGAGAGCATCCAAGCTGCTCTAGATGCTCTCATCGCCGAAGGGCAAAAGAGCATCAAGAACAAGGGTCTTCTTAGTCAGAGTTGGGTCTTACATTAGGCTGGAGTACTAAATTTACCCAAGATAACCTAAAATTAGCTCAAATCTTTACATATATTCTACTTATAATTACCTCACCTTTTCTTTGTCTGGCTATACCCAGTACTTAATCAGCTTATATGGCAGTACGTGCTGAGACGTACTCCCAAACAATGATAGAGAGGATGGAGTCGAGCCAGTCACGGCTAGATCGGAAAGGGCCTCATGGAATATGATAGTCGTAGTTCGACCCCATAAAGAACGCTTCTTAGATAACTCGACTACGCAATGAACGAGTGTGGGCTATTGCATCTTTGCTAATATAATTGAACTGTATACTCAAAAACCTAAATACACTGGGAGTTGGAGACTGGGTAGTCTGCCTCTGATGAATCTACCCAAGATTAGTAGATATCAGGATCAGACTCCCGCTTTGAAGAGGCATCACAGCCGCTATCAGGAAGCGTAGTGGGCTGTTTAGAGTGCCATAGTTATCGCCTGCTGCAAACTTTGACACCAAACAGTCTGCTACCCTAATGGTCTGTAACGTGGCCCACGAGATAGTGCTTCGTAAAATAAAATAAAAACGATCAAATCAAGACAGGCGTTTTTGGAGTAATCACTTTGAACGATATGAAGCTAATCCACCACGCATCGATTAAGGTTTACCTAATGCTAAACTGTAGATAACCTCATGTCACTTTTGAGTACTTTATCTGATCTTAGGACACTCTAACGTACTACCCCATAATAATAAATCAGATATCGAACAGAAGGGAGGCCTGAAAAAAGAGACCGCAAGTTGGTAGGCTAGTCCTTTTGTTACACCTAGAAGCATGACCTGCCACTTGTGATTGCTACGGCATCCATTAAAGTGTCTCATAAGGCACATACAATGCGGGAATGGGTTGGTGTAGGAGTTTATATCCGCGTGTATCTTTCGAGCACAATCCCAACTCCAATGACCCTACACCCTCTCGCGGCGTTGTTGCTTTCTGTTTCTCCTTTTTCAAGTCAGCATCGAGAGCAAAGTGATTATGGGAAAGAAATACCTCTTCTTCTTCTTCCTTCTGTCACTGTTGGTCTCGCTGATCCTGGTGATTTGTGCCGCAGATGGATTGCCAGTCAAGAACCGTTGTCGGAACTCTTTATGCTCTTTCTGTCGCTCTTGCTCTTGTTCTTGCTCAGCCAGGACAGCGAGCTCAGCTTCACGTTTAGCAGTGAGTTCCTGTAGAATTTTGCTCTGCCGGTCAGGAGCAGTGTCGCATGGCCAGTTGAGAATATCCATGAATGACCACTCGTGGATATACCGGTAAGCGATGAAATCACAAAGCAATATGTCGGCTTCGTAGAGGGCTAAATCATCTCTCTTTTTGTTTTCATCCTCTACGAGAGACTTGACTCTTGAGCGCAGGACTAGCTTGACAAGCTGCTGAATATCTCCTGCACGAATGTGCCTCTTCCAATCGATGGAGAGTTTATCGGCCACCGCTTCGAAATATTCAGCTTCAGAAGCGGGGCAGTAGCATGGATTGACCCCGTTGAAGTGTTTATTGCAGCCTATTGACCTGTTGTGGAATTTCTTATGGCAAACGTCGAGTAGTTCGCACATGGCCTGGCTTGCTTTGACCCATTCTGTAGACGAATCGCCGAAAACGCTGTTAGAGAGTACAAGAAGACCGAATGATACTTGGTTGATGTCGAATGCCTCCTTCACGAAGCGGAGGTAACTGCAGGGATTTTCTGGCGCATTCTGGGCTTCCATGGTGTGATGATAATGTTGAACATGAGGGGAATGTTGCTGTCAGTATCGTATCTACAAGCTCAACTTTAGGTAAGGTAAGTTAAGTAGTCCCTAAGAATTATGAAGTGCTACCTAAGGAAAGAGAACCCCCGCGGGCGGTTCTTACCTTAGGTTCTCATTTATGCGTCTAAAGGCAAGTCATCTGTTGAGCAAACTGCCTAATAGAAGCAGCTGGAAATACTCAAGCACTCTGACATGACCTACATGAGGGAGGCATCGCAGAGGTTAAGTTTATCCCGACAAAGACAAAGGTGGCGATGCCGCGACTGCCACTCCTCACTTTTTGCATGATACAAAGAAGTATCATCTCCAAACGATATGAAGTTATCTTTTCAACCGCACCGATGACCACAGGCGTTCTTAATCTCTAAAGAAACGTCTCTTTGAGACAATATCGCCCAGTTTCGGGATGAATGGTCTGCAATCACCACCTACTCTCAGCGCCCAAGTCAGAGATCATAGGTACATCTTGCTCATTGATACTGATACATGAATGAAGGTACCTTGAAATACCTCCCCGCATAAGAAAGTTGGTGAATGCGTCCACTCCGAAGCTTGAGATATTCGCATGATGTTGGTGATGGTCTTGTCGCGCAACCCGCCACGGCGAGACGCGGCGAACCGAAGCGTAGAGAGGCTGACAATTGAAAGCAGGTGAGAGGCTGACTTGAAGCTTGATTGGCCCGACGATCTAAAGAACAACTGGATAAAATATCCTTCTGCTAACAAGAGAGTTTAAGACCGGTTTGCCATAGAAGACTTCGGTCTTATTTGAATGGGCCAGGGTGGCAGATGGTAGCCTTATGGACAATGATTCGTCAATATGCAACGCGTGACGCTTGCGGTTGAGAATTCTATTCTGCAGCTAAACTAGAGAAGAAAAGCATCAATTACCCCTCTTCAATGAAACCATGCTGGAAGAATTAGTCGACTTTATTCACGACGGACTTTTTACCTATATAATACGAAAATAAATAACTTCCAATCACATACGACCATAGTTCTTGGAAAGTACAGGATCCCGTCTGCTCTCCCTTCGTCAAACCAAGAAGCGGTGAATTAGTACTCAGGTCGGTGATGACTGGGGAATCCTCACTGTTGTATGTTTTTTGTTGGCATTGCCTTTCTGCCATGGGAAGAACCGTAGCACAACTCGATGTCACCTGTACATTGATGTTGTCGTTGTAGTATGGGTATTTGATGCCGGCTCAGGTACCTGTACTTTGAGATCTGATAGAGTGAATGGAGGTACATCATAGATGGGAGGTCCGCTATCGGATAATCAAACTATTACAAAATCCAGTCACTTAAGTAATTGAACTGAACAATCATCACAGTGTGTGATATTTTTGGTGACAAATTGAATAGAGGTTGTTATAAGAGCCAATGGAGTAGAATGCGAAGTCAAGCAGATCACTACCGAATGTCAGCCTCATACGTAATGGATCGTAGGCACCAGAACAGAATAACTCAATTCATTGCTTGTTATAAGTTTAACGTCAGTAGTGGAGCTAAATAAGAAGGATCATGAGTTCCGACAGGCTGGTTATACATAGGCTATGTGATGATCAAATGCACTTCATGCAACAATTGCATCAATGGGAAACTGAAAACTGAGAAGGCCATGTCAGCCACGTAACACACCGCACACCTAGTAGACGGGTATGACAGGGAATAATTCAGGTACCAATACAGCCACAACTGTCACGACGACTTTTGCCTTTTCTTGTTTTATCTTGAGGCGTAGGGCAATTGAAAACTGGGACCGCTTCCAATGATGCAGATGAGACGTCAATCACTTATACTTTAGATTTCATCTCGCCTTAATGCCAAGCTGATGGACTATTAACATGACTTGACAACAGATATCTGACCGGACATGATGCTCCGGTTACTTAAAGATTGCATCCCTGCTCCGGATGCTAGAGGGCATGCGTTGACTCTGGGTTGGGTATTTTGCTGGGGGATTATGGGTAATCTTTACGTCGCCGAGACGTCAGATTCAGAAAAGCAAGCATTGTGCGCTGACAACAGAGAAATTGAAAGAACGATATAAATATTTGGAGCATCGAGACAAAGCTCTCACGATAATCTTGTCCTGGCTTGAAGTTTTTGTTCTTCATCATCTCTCATCGTTCAAGTTCAATTCGACCTAGATTACTACTCAATCAACGCAAAATGTCTACATCCATTCTCAAACGAGCGACCCGCTCAGTCCCTACCAAGACATATTCTCTATGGGGGATATCTACCCTCCAGCGAACACCACATCTCCTCTCAAATCCTATTCACCAACGACCAATGCACACCACAGAAAACACAAGTGCGAAGCCAATGAATCCAGCTCCCAGGGAAAACCCGGCCCATGAGCTCAAAATCCCACGAGATACAAACGTCGGACGTAAGCGTTTCTCAGATTTTGATCTCGCTGGAAAAGTCTTTGTCGTTACTGGAGGTGCCCAAGGTCTTGGCCTGGCTCTAGCTGAGAGTCTTGTCGAAGCGGGTGGAAAAGGTACGTGAGTTAATATAATTATCTTGTCAGTATCTAATTGAATAATAGTGTACTGCTTGGATCGTGCTGATCAACCTGATGAGGGATGGCAACAAGCCCAGGGGCGTGTTGCACCAGAATGGGGAGGATCGTTACACTACCGCAAACAAGACGTAGCCGACGTCGAAGACCTTGACAAACTCATCGCCGCCATTGCAGATGAGAACCAAGGCATCGATGGAGTGATAGCCGCAGCAGGCGTGCAACACATCTCTCCGACTGTGGAATACAAGGCTCACGAAGTTGCACACATGCTCTCCATCAACTACACAGGGGTCTTCATGACAGCTAAATCCGCCGCGAAGCAAATGATGAAGTACAAGAAACGCGGAAGTATCTGTCTCATCGCCAGCATTTCCGGCCTCAAAGCAAACCGAGGTCTTATTTCTCCCGTTTACAACTCTTCAAAGGCAGCTGTTATTCAGCTTGCGCGTAATCTCGCCATGGAGTGGAGTCCCATTAAAAAAGACGGCACTGGCGGAATTCGGGTCAATTGCATCAGCCCTGGACATATCTTGACTCCCATGGTGAAGGAGAACTTTGAGGAAGTACCTGGTCTGCGGGAGGAGTGGGAGAATGAGATTATGATGGGAAGATTGGCTGAGACGCAAGAGTTCAAGGGCGCAGCGCTGTTTTTGCTCAGTAATGCTAGCAGCTACATGACGGGAAACAACCTGGTTATAGATGGAGGACATTCGTCGTGGTAGAAGATGAGAGTGGTGTTGTGGTTGATAGGGAGATTCCAGAACTGAAGAGGAGAATCTATGATAGATCGACTGTACTAGCCATTTGAATTCACGATACCCATTCAACAATTTCTCTTATAAATCGGCGCTGTTTGTCAGTCAAATATTCGTCGGCTTGGTCATCATCAGTGTTCGAACCGAAGACCTGGAAGCCCCCGAGAGAGGAGTCTGGAGCAGGGAAAAGTGCGTCATGAAAGAACAACGTTATTATTCAGAGTGCCGTGTCTGTTGCCGTGAAGCAGCGATGCGTGGTCTAGGGTATGTTACTGTGGAATGGTCAAGTTCAACATCAGGTTGTCTAATGTTAGATATCATCGATCAATAATGCTTTGCAACAATATGGATGTTTTATTTAATGCTGGTGATTTTATAGTATGTTATTTTATACAAACTGAGCTCTCAAAAGCCGTCAAGACTGCTGTAAGAACTCGGAGTTTTTAGCCGCCTCAGTCGACTTCCACCCACACATTCGAATTGGCCTCTTTCTATTGGCTAAGCCGTAGCTCAGCTCTGCAGGGGCTAGACCTTGGTCAAGTTGGAATCAGCCGATGACGAAAGCTGCAGATGTTAAGGTCAGCTTATTGAAGCTTTGAACATTGACGAGAATTAGATTCGAGGATTGTAATTGTCATATTGGTTAACGAAGAGTTATGGGTTTAGGGCAGTTGTCTTCCTACAACGTGGCCCATGGCCAGTGGCTATCTAGCTGAGTTCTAAATACGAGGAGATACCTAGGTAATTCTGGTGTTTTTGGCGTCTTTCACGTGCTTTCAAAAGCAGGTTAATTGTCGTCATCGAAGCCATCACCACTTAGCAGATAAGCTTGGACATCGTTTCAGCTGGTGTCGTGTACAACCAATGGTCACACCAATTGAGCGAACCCAGCAAACACACAGCTCAAACACTCGGAATAACCTCAAGGAATCCTTCCCTTATCACTAATTGCTTTTTTTCAGTCTCAGACAAAAACTCCCTTGGCAAACTGTCCTCTCCAACCTCTTCTCTTTGTCCAGCTCCCCCACCTCAAGCTCCCTCCCGAAACCCTGGTCATTTTACCCCCTCCCCAAAGATAGGCAGCCGTTTTAGCGCCTCAGCTGCTAGAGGGCACTGGAAACCGATCGCTGAAACCTGCCCTGAGCCCTGGAGCTTGGGCCTGGTTACCTCAATCCAAAGCGGGGGCAGGTTCCGTCACTGCCACCGTCCATTCCATCACTCATCGATTGATTCCCCTGCCTTGATTCTTACCCACTTCCAGGCCAAATCCCATCCAAACCCACAACTTCTCTTCTCTTCCTTACGACATCGTCATCCGTCACCATCTTTCACCCGCAGATACTCACCAGCTCGTCCTCAACGACACCGCGAGCTCGAGACTTTCCCTCTCATCCTATACTAGATCGCATCATTTCTCGTGTCTCTTATCTCTAACCGCCATGGCTCCCCCGCCGAACCCCAATCTTCCTCTCCAAGAGAGGCTTCTGGCCCTTGCCAAGACCCTCCAGTGTACGTGGTATCTTGAGATGCGACCTTGCGCGCAAACCTTAGAGTGAGATCGCATTGCTAACTTGGTATTCTTTCTTATAGTCGGCTGGTTTGTCGGGTACGTTTTATCATGAACTTTGCTTCTGTCCCGCTCTGCCTCGGTGCGACGAAATGGCCACGATAGCTGTTTTGGATCTTTAGCCTCCCTCTTTGAAGCCCGCACCACCACCAAATAGCCAGATCTGTGACTGACAAGCATTCCATAACTACAGACACCTTACTCTTATCCTCACAACGATTCGATATGGCTTTTCCTGGCTTCGAATGAACTACTACACCCGCACCGCCCAGTTCTCTTACCGTACTGCTTTTGTCGCTGCCGCTGTCACCTATGGCATTGTCGTCTACAAGACCATGCGCGCTCGCGCAAAGACTGGAGCTCGCCCTGCTCCCAGCCCCATGACTCTTCTTGCTGATGAGAACATTCAGTACCTTGGTAAGAGCTCCCGAAGCGAGTTGAGTTTTTGTTTGCGCAACGTGTGCTGACTGTGAAAAGCCATGGCCCTTGTGTGGCTCTTTTCTCCCCAGTACCCTCTCGCCTTGATCCCTTACACGATCTACTCGGTCTTCCACGTTGCTACCTACACTCGCGCCAACCTGATCCCCGCCATTCTTGCGCCCAAGCCTGCGCCTGAGGCTGATGGTGCTTCTCCTAACCGCCGACCCGCTGTCAACAGCCCTCTTGCTGACCAGATTGGCGCTTTCGTCAAGGAGTACTATGACGCTTCCATGGCCATTGTCTCCTCCCTTGAGATCGCTCTCTGGATCCGCATTCTCCTCTCCGCCATTCTCTTCCAGCGCCGATCTTGGATCCTCATTGTTCTCTACACTGCTTTCCTCCGTGCTCGCTACACTCAGAGCACCCATGTCCAAAACTCTTTCGTCCAGCTCGGTGCTCGTGTCGACTCCCTCGTCGGCGCTCAGGGTACTCCCCCTGCTGCGCGACAGATCTGGCAGGGTGTCAAGGAGGCTGGTAAGCAGTTCCACGATGCTACTGACATCGGCAAGTACGTGAGCGGTCCTGCCAAGAAGACCTCATAAGTTCGACATAACGGCACTCGCGGCTTCGAGACTCTTCAGATTTTATGCATGGTGCATATGAACATTGCATGAGGCTTAGCGACATCAAACGAGATAGAAACGCATGACGCTACGGTTGGGCTAAGCTGCGGTGCAGTTCAAACGCGACAACGATTTCAGACTGGACAAGGAATATGACTGTGACAAGCACGAATTGAACAGTCATAGGGACATGGAAATGGAAAAGAGGCTTGGCCTCGACTGTATTGTTTTAACCTATACTTGGGGGGCTTTTCTGGCGACTGTTCCCGTACGCGGAGGGAGTTTTGTGGGCCGAGCACATCGACTTGGTTTGACACAAGCGGTTCAGGAGGATATGAAATGGGAATGAATGACAGGGAAGATAGCGAAGGAGACTGGATGGGGTATGGATTTCCTGGTGTTAGCTCTTGTCTTCGAATAACAGTTTTGATCATTTATTTGTGCTGTGACTCGATGCAATTGAACATGACATTGACCTTGGGGTTCAACGCAGTGAGATTGGGTCTTGGAACGCAGTCCCGAGGAAATGGTCATTAGACTTGGTATCTCGTTAAGAAGTATAAAACACTTTTCCTCCTCATTGAGGCGCAGCACGTGCGCTGGAAAGGACCATTGTGAGTACTAGATATTAGGACAAGACTCAGCCAAGTCTCAAATAAAGTGCTTCATTGAAACATGGAGTTTTGTTTCATTTGAATTGGTTTATCCAAATGCTTGTCTATAAACAGATGATCTCTATGCTGGACCTGATGATCTATGCTTGTGATGATATCAAATGTCCGATAACGATCAAGTTAGTGGGGCGCAAGGATGACGTCGCCAGAAGTTACGTATTGACCCTGACCTTGACATTGACCAGGCTGCCTCAGCCTGTTCTGTACTTCTCCAACTCCAACGCCTCCTTAAAGACTCCTTTCCAGCCAGGTCGAGTTTCAATTAGCCATATTTTGCACTAGACTTGACCGCTACAGTGCAACCTCTCCCTGGTGATGGCTTCGATCTTGCGACAGATTGTCGCGGGGCCGCGAGCTCGGCATCCTGAGGCTGGCTTGGATCTCTGTTATGTTACAGACCATATTATCGCAACGTAAGCGCAGTCCCTAGAATATTCTGTTCTAGATGAATTCCCACTGCTCTCGTTCGGGCCATCCCTTTCTTTGTAGTCTTACTGACAGCTTGGCTTCTTAGATCTGGTCCTTCAGAAACATACCCCCAACTCGCATACCGAAACCCGCTCGACCAGCTCGTCAAGTTCCTCGACTCCAAGCACGGCGAAGACTGGGCCATATGGGAGTTTCGTGCCGAAGGAACAGGATATCCCGACGAATCTGTATATGGTCGCGTGAGACATTACCCATGGCCTGATCACCACCCCCCTCCTTTCAGACTCATGCCCATGATCATGGCCAGCATGCGAAATTGGCTACATGGTGGAGAATTGGGCGAAGGAAAGGTCACGGGAGATGGGAGACCTATGTCGTCTGGTATTACCGAAGCGCAACGGAAGGAGAAGCATAAAAAGAGAGTGGTAGTGGTGCATTGCAAGGCTGGCAAGGGCCGTAGCGGTACGGTAAGCTGCAGCTATCTGATCGCAGAGGAGGGTTGGAAGCCCGAAGATGCCCTCGCGCGCTTCACAGAACGACGTATGCGCCCCAAATTCGGCGCCGGTGTATCGATTCCTTCGCAGCTCCGCTGGATCAGCTACGTTGAGCGCTGGGCCAAAGGAGGCAAGAAATACACCGACCGACCTATTGAAATCGCCGAAATCCATGTCTGGGGCTTGCGCAATGGTGTCAAGGTCGATATCGAAGGATTTGCAGACGAGGGCAAGAAGATCGACGTCTTTCACACATTCAAGAAAGAAGAGCGTGTGCTTGTTGACCCTGCAGCACCGGAGGAGAGCGGTATCAGCGACATGATCTGGGAAATGGCGGGATATTCGGTCACGAAGCAGAAGGAGAAGGCCCCCGACGAGGCTCACTTTTCGGAAGCGACGAATCCTGGCAATAATGCACCGGCGGTTGATGAGAAGGAATCGAAGGGTAGAGCGGCAACTATCAAGCGAAAGGGTACGGATCTTTTGCACAAGGTATCGCCGGCTGGTTCCCACAAGGGCGTTGAGAAGACTAAGAACGGTTCCGCGGCATCTTCCAAGACGGACGTTACAGGCGCAGACTCGGAGGACGAACCTGGTGGTATGGCAGTTATTCTAAGACCAAAGCAGCCGATTCGCATTCCGAACAGCGATGTCAACATTTCAGTCGAACGTCGTAACAAGACTCCCAAGAGCATGGGTCTTACTATGGTCACGGCCGTCGCGCACGTGTGGTTCAACACTTTCTTCGAAGGCCAGGGTCCTGAAAGGGATGGTAAGGCTCTCGATAGTGGTGTCTTTAGCATTGAATGGGACGCTATGGACGGGATCAAAGGATCTAGCCGCAAAGGCTCCCGAGCATTCGACCGCATTGCTGTAGTATGGCGCGTCGCCGGCACGGACGCCCTCCCCGAGGAAGTATTGGAACCAGCAGAGGGGCAACCAGTGCCGCAGACTCGACCGGCGGATTGGAAGGGTGCGAATGTCGAGAATCCCGACGCCGAGAAGGATTTGGGACTCAGAGTGCAGAGTCCTGCGAGTGCAGATGTTAGTAAGGCGAGTAGTCTGAAGAGTGGTGATGAAGCTGTTGAGAAGAAGAATGAGGCAGGCGAGTTTGAGGGTGTTAAGTCGAGTGGACCGTCAGGAGAGGATTTGTTGGTTGGGGATCATGGGGAGGTTAAGGAGAGTAAGAAGACTTAGTTGAGTTCGATGATATCCACACATACGCTTTAATGGAATTAGATGATAAAGATTACGTGGGTTTATGAAACTGAATAGAAGTTTGCAACCATTCTCGTTAGTTGTGGGTATCTTAAAATGAAAAGACAAGACACATCCCTGTGATATGGCTTCAGTCTACCTCTAATAGTGTCTGCCTCTTCCTCGGTAATGCCTATCTCCTCTATATCCCCCATACGGTCCACCCCTTCTACGATCACCACGCTCTCTATGCCCGTGATAACCTCCCCGTCCACCCTCTTGAGGCGGTGGTGGCACTGGCTCTTCAACCTCAATCTCATACTCTTCGAAATCCTCCTTAAAGAATTCGCCGGTAATCTCCTGCTCTCTCCTTGCAGCTTCAGGGTCAAAAACAAATCTCATTGTCCCATCCTGTCCACGCGCAGAACGTTTTCCAGATGCATCACCAGGCCATGATGTCGACGTAGTGGGCGATGTGGCAGATGCTGGTGTAGAAGGCTGCGGATCCTCGGCTTCGCATCGGGAGCAGAAATACAGATATCGAGGTTCAAACGCCTTATCAAGATCGTTATTAAGCCGAATCTTGATGTCGATGATCTTATTCTGGTCAAACTGCGCCCCAACCTTCGTAGATTTATAATGCTGAACATACAAATCCAGAATATCCAGCATCGTCTCCATAACAGCACCCCAGTTGTACTGACGCTTTGTCTTTGTGTACTCGCGAACTTTCTCAACATGCTGTTCTGTCATGAGAGCTGTAAGTTCTACGACGGCCATGACCATGGAGAAGGTTGTGCGCTTGATGGGGACGAAGGTCTTGTAGATGTCGACACACATGGCATATGCAGTTTCGAAAAAGGCTTTGCCATCTTCTTTGCCGAGAATGTCGCGGACGACTTTTACGAGGAGTTTTTGGGGGTAGCGCGTGCGGAAGTCGAAGCCGATTGTTTCGAGGATGAGGCGTTCGAGACAGATGATGATCTTTCCGGGAGCTTCGAACATCTAGACAGAGTTAGCATGTTGATGTGGTTTCTGTTTGTCGGTCTTACCTTGTCATCAGGCGCAACAGGTTTCTCAGGATTCTTGACGTTATATGCGGCTGCAAGAATCTCTTTCGACTTCTTGATAGTATCCTCAACTTTACACGCGACAAACAGCGACGCCAGCGCAGCATCTTGATAGTTATACTCTGCATCTCTAAAATTGAGTCGAAACTTGTGAAAGTACGTGCACGCCGTATCAAACGTCCTCACAGGTCTATTTCTGTCAGTTCCTCAACTCTCCGTGAATAAGGGCGTAACGCACAGTTGCAGATACTCTCTTGTGTTCTCAATCAGCTGTACACCTTGAAGACGGTAGTTATCCTGTCTTGCGGGATCGCAGCCATTGTCTTTGAGCATGCGCCGGAGCTTGAGCTCTGATGTGTATTGATTCGAACTGGAGATGAAGCCTGGATGGGGACCGATCTTGGGTATCGCGTCGCCATTTGTGGCCGTGGATTGGCCGTTGTTTTGACCGTTTTTTGTCGTCATTTTGAGATTGGAGCGCTGAGGATGTGAGGTGTTTGGGTGCTGTCGCAAAGATTGGTCGGGTGCCTGCAGGTCTGGTGTCTCCGTCGCGGACCGTCGATTGAAGCGCGTGGGCCTAGCTGCTGATGACCTTGATGCGCAGACTTTGCTAGTTATCGTAGTATAGATCCTCGGTGAGAATATGACTGTCGAGGTGAGGATTCTGTCGACAGAGAGCGTCGGTATGTTTTGTCGCCGCCAGGTCGAAATCACTTGTCATGATGGATGCAGAGGCTGTTGCTATGTGGCGGAAGCTGGTGGATGTGGCGCAGCAAATCACTAGCCACAGTTCATGATGGTCTCCAGTTTCAATTCATGAGTATCATTGTTGACGGCTTACAAGACTGCAGAGTAAGGCAGTATATCTAAAAAAAAATTGAGTAGCTATTAATATTTATTTCTTCTAGTGTGTTTTATTCTTCTTCGTTGCTTGTCCTGGGTTGACCAAGATACCCGAACACGCCCTTGATCTTGAGCCAACCCTAGACTTCAGTTCTACAATATCGATTCCCGAACTGTTCCAGCTATATCAGCCTGTGTCTTAACATCTCACGAATTTTTTTGCATTCTAACAATTTTTACGACCTCCTGATATTTTCAAGCCTGTACACTTCCTGAGACGTGTCTGTACCGCCGCAAAGACGAGCAAGCCTCCCTCTCGCACTTGGCCAGTCTTCAACTTACATCTTTTCATTCCTACCTACCTACTCAGTCATACGTCACAGGTAAGCTCGGTAATGAACATCGAGCAACAAAAATGAAGACAGGCACATATGGCAAATCGTACGATTCTTACCTATAATAAAGAAAGAGAAAGCAACAGCGAAATTGGCATTGAACACGAATAAGAGGCAGTCGCGTTCGCGTAGGTGCTGGACGCAGGAACGTGACACAAAGGGAAAGATCTATACGATGGAAGCCCAACGACACGATGCTGTTTTCGCAGCACTACGAGGAAGCCAAGGAAACGAGTCAAAGAGCAATTTTAACCGTTCACGAGGTTTGTCGATGTTGTGAAGGGCCAATGAATAAGACGGGGCGGTATCACCTCAGCGATAATCTTGAAGCAATGATCGTCAGGGCTCCCGTCAGCGGCTACTGCGCTGTCTCAAGCTCCACTCGATTTGGAGTGCGCGTATGGACGGACTTGCATCTCGGAGAAATTGGAGACCTCGTCTAAAAGCGACAGCCAGTGAATGTTTTTAACTGTGAAGAAAACTGAGAGAGCTGTTGCGCATTTTGGAATTCATCAGGAAACAACAAGGACTCTCAAAGGGAAAGAGGACGCATCCTCTGTCCTCTAGTCCCCGGTCCCAGAGCTCATTCCCTGCCAAGCCAATCCACCCCCGCGTTCCTTCTGGCGGTTCCGGATTCTGCAGGCACCAAGGAAAGTGGAGGGTCGGGTCATAGCTCATGAAGTTAACTGACGTCTTCAGCTCCCTCCCAGGCAACTCTTCATCTTCATCTTCATCTCTCCAACATCACCACCCATCATCACATACTTCATCCATCACAACACTCATCATACACTGCTTTTTGGAGTTTCATCATTCTGCTTTCATCCTTTGCATCACATCATCATCATCACCATGCCTTGCCTTTCCCTGCTCCGGCTTGGCTTGGCCATAGGAGCTTTGGCTGGCCATAGCTATGCTGCACCTTCATCTGTTCACCCAAGAGATGACCTAGACGACACCCCACTTCCTATTGTTGTTTGGCACGGCCTCGGTGACCAATTCAACAGTGATGGCATGAAGGGCATCGATGCACTCGCTCAAGATATCCACCCGGGAACGTTTGTGCACGTCATTGCTATTGACGAAGACCCCAACCAGGACCGTTCTGCCACCTTTACTGGCAACCTCACGGATCAGATTAGCAGGGTTTGCGAAGAACTCGCCAAACATCCCATTCTCTCCACTGCGCCTGCCATCGACGCCATCGGTATCTCTCAGGGTGGCCAATTCCTGCGTGGCTATGTCGAGCGATGCAACTGGCCTCAGGTTCGCAGTCTTGTCACCTTTGGTAGCCAGCACAACGGCATTGTTAAGTTCAGAGTCTGTGGCCCGAACGACTGGATCTGCAAGGGTGCCATGGCTCTCCTTAGATTTAACGTCTGGAGCAACTTTGTGCAGTCACGTCTTGTTCCCGCCCAGTACTACCGCGATCCCGGTACCGAAAACGACTACAACCAATACCTCGAGAACTCCAACTTTCTCGCTGACATCAACAACGAGCGCGAGCTCAAGAACGAAAAGTACAAGGCAAATCTCGGCAGTCTGACCAACTTCGTCATGTGGATGTTTGAAGAAGATACCCTTGTTGTCCCCAAAGAGTCTTCATGGTTTGAGGAGGTCAACGGAACAGATATCATCCCTCTCCGATCCCGCAAACTTTACAAGGAGGATTGGCTTGGACTCCGAAAGATTGATGACAACGGTGGCCTCAGGTTCCGAAGCGCCCCAGGCGATCATCTTTCCAACATGGAGGAGCTTCTCAACAAGACCATTGCCGAGTACTTTGGCCCTTGGAGACGAACTTTCAAGTCTGACTTTGAGAACCCAGGGTCTGGCTTGTTTGAGGCGGAGGAGCTGTAGAAAAGCGCCGCTCTCCTTGGGGACTGCGAGACGGACATCAACATGAAGACGGTGGTGGAGGTGCACAAGACATGTTATCAAGCAAAAGAGGGTGAGCACGACGGCGAGGGTGTGATCGATCGTCCTTCGGAATTGGAAATTGACCTCAATTTGCCAGGTGAAGACCACACCTTCACTGTTCCTATTCTTGTACCGGAGAATGCTGATGGAGAGCACACTATTGTCATACCGGACAATGCATCGGCTGATGGAGAAGTGCACACTATTCTCGACGAAGATTCGGACGTTATTGCTGTACCGGAGAATGTTGATGGAAATGTGCACACTGAACAGTCGGAAACCTTGTACGAGAAGGAGCCACATTATGAGGAATCAGGACAGTTTGGTGATGTCCAGGCTTGCTGTGGACAATTTTGCCATTCACCATCTTGCTACCAGAAACGGGAGATTCAGGCAGCTGAACCTTGCAAAAAGGGATCATCTTGCTACGAGAAACGAGAGCTTCAGGCACCTGGACCTTGCGAGGGAGCGAACGGTTGCCCGGAGGGTTGCCGGAGGGAAAAGGGGACGTGGTGTAATTGTACTTGCAAGAAGGAAAAGGGAGGAAAGGGAATGTTGTAATTGTGCTTAATCTGACCCTCAGAGATGGACACCGGTTTGAGGATTGGAGTCAGGGGATGAGGACGAGGAACAGGGTTTCAACAAGACGCGAGGGAGGCGTGTAATACCATCAATATTGTTAATGCAAGTATAGCTACAATTCTATTCTGGGTTTTCCGCCCAACGCCTAACACCAGTGCCGTGAATACCATGGATGTTTTAGTTGTCAATGGCCTTCTTGGCCGATGCCTTTTGCTTTCTCAAACGGGCCTTGCGGTCTGAGATCTGCTTGTCGAGCTTGCCGTCGTCGCCCTCAGGAAGTTGCTTCTGCTTCTTGGCCTTCTTTGTGGGGGCGGGAGCAGCATCGGTCTCGTCGGTGTTGTCGAGGGACTTGCGCTTCTTTCCGATGTTGGGCTTCTCTCCCTTGAGAGCCTTGGGGTCGTCCTCAGCAATGACATCCTTCTCATCGACCCAGAGCTCATCAGTCAGCCAGATGGGGAGAGCAGTGGTCTCGGGACCCTTGATGTAGATGCTCTTCATGTTTCGCCACTTCTGGGGAATCCACTTCTCGATCATACCAGTAACGACGGCATCAACATTATCGGCGATTTGCTCGGGAGTCCAACCAGAGTATCCAATTCGGATAGAGGTGTTTGTTGAGGGAGTGAGGCTGACGAAAGCAGAGTCGATTGCCTTCTGAACCTCCTTGGCGATCTCTTCGGGAGTGCCTGCGTTGACAGTACCCTCAGTCTTGACACGCTTCTGGCGCTTTCCATCGACCTTGGGAGCCTTGGCCTGCAGGTTGACAGGGACAGGTCGCTTCTGTGTTGTCTTGTAAAAGGTCTTGCCGAGAACCTTGGGTAGTCGGTTGATGATACGGTCGTCACCAAGGAAGATATCAGCCTCGGCGAAAAGCTTTCTCTGAGCTTCGTACTGGCTGTACTTGGCCTTGAGCTTGCCATAGTCGATGACACGGACAATGCGCTTGCCCAACTCAGCGGGGAACTCTTCGGAGGCGACGATGTTCTTGTAGGCGCGCTGAGGCTCAGCGGTGATAAGGCAGATGGTGGTCTCGTCGGCGTTGAGCGAGTGAGGAAGGGAGATCTTGCCGGGCTGCAGACGCGCCTTGTCGACGATGTGGCGCTTGGTGGTCAAGTTGAGCCAGATGGGAGTGTTGGAGGGGTCTTCATCGTCGTCGAGGAGGTTGCGCTTGCCAGACTCGTCGGCCTTTTGCTTGGAAGCCTTCTTGATGTGCGCAAGAAGAGCCTTTGAAGCCTTGAGGGTCTAGATTGTTTGTTAGAATGGTTGGAACTGTGTAACTTTGGGTGAGAGAACAAACCTGGTCGGGGTCAATTGCGGCGACGGCAGTAGAGCCGGTAGCGACGACTTCCTTTGAGGGCGCCATTGTCGCAAATGTTGATACAGTAGATGATTGAAAAGTTCAGTTTGATATGATAACTAGTGGGGGCTTTATCAGTAGCAGTAGCTCGAGGAAAATAATTTTTTTCTGCCAATGGATGGTTGGGCGGTCGGAATATGCAAGTCCCGGGCTCCGGTACAGGGGTAGAAGGGGATCTCAGTGGCGGGGCGGAGCTCGGGGCATGATCCACTTATTACTCCGACTTAACATGATCCGGCCGTTCCTTTATTAGGTTGGGCTTACTTACAAAGATAAGATGATGGCATTTGAATCTTACAAGTGAGCGTCACAAATTGGTTTTTATTCTTTCGAAGCCTCGTTTCTGTTATTGTATCTGTTGCAAAATGAACCCCGATCTGCAAGACCCTGCCAATAGGAGAGCTTCCTGTGATCAGTGCAGTATGCCCGCCCACCTTGGGTTCCCGCTTACATCTGGGGTCCATACACTTTATAGCTTGTGCTGATCAATCTGCAAGGAAAAAGGAAGCTCAAGTGTGACGGTAGCTATCCAGCCTGTGGACGATGTTCGACCCTGGGAGAGTTGTGCAAGTACTCGGCGCGTATGCCGATGGGAAGACCAAAGAAGCGGAAATTAAGCGAGGCTCACGATAGCAGCGCTGCGAGTAGGACATCGCCGTCGACGCTGGCGATGAGTATTGGGAGTGAATCGGGTAGTGAGATGGGGAGGAGAGCGAGCTTTGATCCGTGCCAGCATATGTCTGAAGACGCACCGGTGGAAATGTCTCTTGGGTGAGTTGAGAAAACGTCACCTTGATGGCTGGGCTGACTCAGATTTAGATCCGAGACGAATGTTGACCCGAAGTTGTTGGCTTTTGGATCTGATGCAGATCAACAGAGCTGCGCATGTCTTGCGAGTTTATATCTGTCGTTGGAAGAGGTTCGTAAGGCAGATGACTTGCCTTTCACAGCTAGGTTATCCGTTCTGAGACACTTGACGACTTCTGCGGCAACGATTATCCAGTGCACGGTGTGTCCCACCAAGTTTCTCTGGGCGATGCAGAATGCTCAACTCCTGAACACGCTCATCATATCCCTGGCCGAAGGATACAAGAAGATTGTGAAATCAGTCGAAGAAGAAACGAAACGAGCACAAGACGCCAAGGAATCAAAACAGCTATACATTGCCGAAGGCCAAAAGTTCGAAACACCGCCTGAAAACGAGAGCCCCTTAGGACTTCCGCTAAACCTAGATCCGCAAGATTGGCAAAAGATTGCAAACAAAGCCATTAAGGCCGAACTTTTCGGGACGACGTATTCAAAATCTATGTCGTTTGTGGCGATGTTGCAATTGATGGAGGATAGACAGCAGGCTTGGCATTCAGGTCATACACATGTTCCGCCGGGGATTGGAGGACGGTTGGCGCATCAGATGCATGATAAAGATCCGCATTGTGTGTCTGTTGTGAAGCATACGAAGGATATGATAAGTCATTTGTTGGCGGATGTTTGAGTGCTGGTATGAGATATATGGTGATACCCAAGATGGAACAGTAATTCTAGCTGTCTAATTTGATTCTTTTCTTGGTGTTTGTTTTGTTATTTCATATTTTGCTTTGGTTTTAGAACATGATGGAGTTATAGGAGTATAATGTGTTTAGTAGCTAAGATCATGAGGAATCTTTCTTCTGGGTAGTGATTCACGACTCAAGT
The DNA here is from genome assembly GCA_013184415.1 of Fusarium concolor. Taxonomy (NCBI): domain Eukaryota; kingdom Fungi; phylum Ascomycota; class Sordariomycetes; order Hypocreales; family Nectriaceae; genus Fusarium; species Fusarium concolor. The sequence goes on along the minus strand of JABCJY010000203.1, from coordinate 59,634 downwards.
CGAACTATACCTGCAATATCTTCACCATTACTACCATCATGACCAGCATCGACATCTCTATGTTTCTTGACATTACCTCAGCTTAGGTAGGTAACTTATTATGAAATAAAGGTAAGGTATTCTTCACTTGGGGAAGTCAACACCTTTCAAGTCCTTCCACAGATGTTACCTACCTAGGTAAGGTAGGCAAGGACTACCTGTCAAGAGAGACAACTAAGTGACTTCTGCCCTTTCAATAATCCAAAACCTTCAATTTGTCTCCATCAACATCGTAATCCTCATTATCATAATATCCATCATCGCCATTCTGACTATCATCATGTCGTCTCATCAAGATTCACAAGAAGAAACCAGACCTCTTCCCCCAATAATGCCTGCTCCACTACCTCCACTACCACCTCCGTACGTATTAATCGGGTCCGAATGGCCAAGACTTTCCATTCGACATCGCGATATATTATTCAACGCCGTCAAAAAGGTCCTCCTGAGCAACATTGGACAAGAGACCTTCGGCGAGATTATCAGACAGGAACCTCTCGTACGCACCATGCTCTATATGGACGGCGATATACCTATCCCGCATGGCTGGGACGTTCAAACACGGGTGTCAGCCATAACTCGTGACCTTGCCATATATGTCTATCGGAAACTCAACGAATTGCGCCCAGAGAATATTAAAGTTGATCGTTCGACCCTCCAGGAATATAGGAGAACCACTATGGACCAGTTGGCCTTCAACTACAGGCTACTCAGCGCAGTTGTGAGCTGCATCCAATGGAATGCTAGTGACTTCTATGATCTATACAAAGATCAACCAAGAAACGACAGGTGGACAGATGAAAGAGACGAAATAGGTGTGCTATACCATCTATACCCGAGCGGACGCCCGAACAACCTCTTTCGACACAGGATGCCTCGTGCTTTTCAGGGATCCTCCACTGAAGCTGGACTTTGGGCAGTTTCTCGTATCTTTAGTGGGATACCTTTTACCGATGAGAATACATGGAGGGCGATCGAGCGGGCCGAAATACACGGCATACCGGACTTGGATCCTCCAAGAATCAGCATTCTATGCAAAAGAGCTGGCCTCAGGAGTGAACGCCATGACCTGTCTCAACGCGGTTGGCGCACACCTGTCCTGTTTCTGCGCGAAAGACTCACCCTATGCCCACTCCCGATTACCAGACATTCGTCTATTGATGCAGTCGTTGGGGTTGTTCCTCATCAGGGTCATTAATCCTTAGCTAGATGGGTTTTTATCCCAAAGCTTGTGGTGGTGGTACAGGAGCTTATGACTAGTATTAATTCTATATTTGAAATTCATGTCTTCTCTTGCATCGTGTTGTCTCGTAACGGGAACGAATAAGGTGAAGGTGTCATAAAGATAAATTAACTTACCTAAATGACTTACTATTTATGTAAGTAGGCTCTTGTGTCCTGGTTATTTTCTAACCCACCCGCTTGCAAGGTTAGATGGACCCAGAATGAAATTGACCTACGCATATTAGGCTACACGGATAATAAGATATCCTAAGCTTGTGATGATGATTTCCCCAGGCCTACATTGTTATCTGTCATAATGTTCCAAGAGTTCGGCGAGTCTCTTAGAGAATGCATTGCAGTTTATATGCTCCTGTCGTATGATATAAAAGCATAGGTAGCTATCCTGAACTCTTCTTTGACCCTGATGCCAGGCTTGTATGCACTCGCAGGGATGTTATTCCGTATTAGACATGCACTATAACCCAATTAAGGCATCTGATAGGTTTGACCCTTTAAGAAGTTTCCATACCATGCCACTCGGATATCAATACCGTATCTGGCATATAGCGGCGCAGCATGTTGGCTCCATGTGTCGGTTGACAACACAACGTGATAAAGGCGCAGTTGCATATGGAAACTCTGTTCTTTACTCAACCTTACTGTGAATTGCATTACAATGTCTGAAGCAAAGGAACTCGAGCAGGGACAAGCTGCAACTGACGTATCTGGTCTTCTTCCACCCCAGCATTGGGCTGAGGTAGCTGAGGTATGTTCGATAACGTGTTGTATGTAGCGATCACGCGATTGATTAGAGTCAGGAATTGGCTGCGACGGATGACGCGGACTCTGCTCTCGGAGATGACAGCGCTTCATCGACAGCGTCAATCACTTCGAGTATCCTAGAGTATAGGAATATCAACGGAAGGACTTATCATCATGATATCGGTAATGCGCAGTACTGGTATGTTATCTAACAATGCTTTGGTGCGGGATTAATGGGAGCAGGGGAGCGAATGATGAGAAGCAGATTGAATCGATGGATATCAAGTCAGTATACCTGTTGAATATTGGGAAGAAGTGCTGATTTGTAGCCACCATGTTTTGACGTTAGTTTTGGGTGGTGCGCTGTATCTTGCGCCGATCTCGAAGGATATCAAGGTTTGTTGCTGTTCGGTGGTATGATATGTCTGCTGACTTTGGTAGAACGCTCTTGATATTGGGACTGGAACGGGTATCTGGGCTATGTAAGCGTTAGTTATCCTGTAGAGGGTAGGTGCAATCAACTAGCCGCCCCAGCGGCTTCGCGGGTAGCTTTCCGGACACGCAGGTTATAGGCACCGACGTCTCGCCAATCCAACCTGGCTGGGTCCCCTCGAACCTTAGATTGTAAGAGACGCTCCTTAGTGCTCGGGATTTGCTAATGTTTCAACAGCGAAATCGAAGATTGCACCCAAGAGTGGACATTCGCGCCTAACTCGCAGGACTACATTCACTTTCGCTGGCTCGTAGGTAGTATCGTAGATTGGGAACAGCTTTTCAGGGAAGCGTTCAAGTGTTTGAAGCCAGGCGGCTACATCGAAAGCTACGAAGCTTTTTCGAGGATGGATTGTGACGATGGAAGCATCACTGAGAAGAGCGCTATGCATCAGTGGGGAAAGTTCTTCGTCGAAGGTGGCAAGAAGATCGGTCGATCGTTCACGATCGTTGAAGACGGTGTGCAGAGAAAGGCAATGGAGAAAGCAGGCTTTGTTAATCTTGAGGAGCGCGACTTCAAGGTGAGTTAGCTACTCTCAGTTACTAGTTAGGCTGTGACTTACAGTGGCATCTTGATAGGTACCCATCGGGGGATGGCCCAAAGATGCAAAGATGAAAGAAATTGGAAAGTATGCCCAGGCTACGCTTGAGCAGGATATCGAAGGCTATGTTCTCTTCATGGCGAATACTGTGGAGGGCTGGACGAAGGAGGAGGTCGAGGTGTATATTTCAATGTTGCGTCGGGAGCTAAGGCAGGGGAAGATGCATCCTTATTATCAGCAGAAGGTCGTTTGGGCCCAGAAGCCGAAGGAGTAAGAGTACTGGAGTAGAGTTAGAGAGTGGAGTGTGAAGGAAGAGAGAATTAGAGAATGCCAGCAAGGAACAGTGCCCCTGGGTCAGAGCTTAGTGGGATAACCTGTCACTTCTCGAGCACGAATCGTCGAGTATACGAAAATAGCCTGATTTGACTCGAACAAAGACATTAGGATCCATCAAACACCAAGGGGGTCGATATAAAGGCTAGGTCCCACAACTGTCAGAGATACATACATACATACATACATACATACATACATACATACATACAGCGAGAAATGATATACATGTTCAAATCGAGTGTCCATGTGACTCAGCTGAAAGATGTCAGGCCTCACTTCTCCGATGTGACCAATTACTTTTGCATCCCTTACACACTCATCCAAGACGTGGGTGAGACAGACATGATGTAGGTGTAATGGAACTTGAAGTTGAAATATGTACTTTGAAGTGATGACCAAACAATCCAATCCATCGCTAAACATGAGATAGAAGCATTCACAAAACTTTTTCCAGTCAGAGTCTCTTCCATTGAGACTCCCAATACTCCCAAGTTGAGCGAGAAAAATAGTTCTCCTCATTCATCAGTCATCGTTTTGTGAGGGGTAGAGTATTGGAGACAAGCGCGTGTCTCAAGCCATAAGGCCTCGATGTGATACAGGCAGCGGCTGCAGCGAATGATGACCGCCGTGATATAGCCGCCATCACACAACCTCTTCGATACGTCCTCATCGCCTAACAGACGCACCCAAGAGCCTGAATCTTGAACCAATACCCTTCGTCAGCTAGCTTCCTGGGCGTCAATGTAATATCATCACTTACAAAATTATCCTGAGGCACCTCTTCACCGAAGCGATCTTCAACTGCAAGAAAACCTGAATTATTTCCTTGTGAAACCTGAGAAGTGCAAGGACCATCCTGAGACTGATTTTGCACTGCCACCGGGAACAACCCGCATTTGAACATGGGCGTGTGGAGACTTGAGGTAGAGGGTAGTAGTTTATTATGTTGAAGGTGTAACGATCTCCCGTGTTATTCTTTGTTTCGTAGTGATTACCCAGAGTCATGTTACCGTTGCCAATATAGAGTGGTTTGTCGCTGACGTATGTGCTGATGAGCTTCCCATTGTCGATATCTGTTAGCTTGGGTATCCTCGATACGGAATCATCTTGATTATTGGATAGAGGCATGATACCGATCGGGTATCGTGGGTCAACAGCTCAATACCCGCACCCGTCACAACTGTCGCACCCGTGGAACGATGAATGGGGAATTAGGAAAATGTCATCGTGTGTGTGCGTGCGTGTGTGTGTGTGTGTGTGTGGTGGGTAATAGCCTACCTGCCCTCACAGGGCTTTCTGCCCGGGCAGATCCCTGTCAGCTGGACATGGCCTGCATCTTGGCCGGCCTATCGAGTCAGACTTCGGAGTATGCAATATACATAAGCCATGTATTCATATGTAGATGGATTGTAGTTGTTACGAAACTGATCCTCTCCGAGAACAACCACTATTGACTTTTCATTGCGCTGATGTTTGAGTCTCAATATCTGATCCAATGTCATGCCATGAAACATACAGGTTAAGCACTTTACTGAATAAAAGGCAGTTTAAGATTCCCTGATTACCATGTGACGTTGTTCGCTGGCCCTCCTCTTTGCGATGGATGGATGGGTACATAAAGGGCGTGCAGGTGAATGTATGTGATATCACTCCTTGCAGACAACTTGTCAACCAACAATGCGGCGTAATGTGCTGGACCAACACATCAGGAACTCGGCCCGCTGAGCAGAATTTCTTTCCGAATTGATATCGGTTTGCTCCAGTCAACTCAGTATTCGACTGATGTCAAGTCTCAAGTCTGTTGAGACTGTGAACTCTCAGCAGAAATGACTTCCCTGCGACTCCTCCATATATGGTGCGTATTTCTCTATCATCTATTATCAAGATTTGCAAATAAATTTACCCATAATTTGGAGTTACTTGGAGCAACAGAAAAGATTATCTGAAATCTCAGAGTGTGCCTGGCTTGCCCCAGTGGGTTGCTGCTTCTTCATAGCCGATTCTCAACGTCTTGAAACTCGAAGGCAATGCCAAAGAGGCAGCACCTCTTAGTTCCAGACTGCTTCGAGACGTTTCTTCCTCATTGTTCATCTCTTGATACCCTATTCTACTGGGAAACCCTGTCTCCCATATACTGAAAATCAATCCTCCGTGACACCACTTCCCTAGAATGGAGATCTCGACTTCACGAAATCCTCCAAAAGCTGCCATCCTTCTTAACAAGCTTTCTATCATCACTTTCAGACCGCCTTATAACTAGCGTATCAGAAACCTCATGTTCACAGCCTTATCTGTTGTGTCACTCTGCTTCGCCCCCTCTGACTGTCTGAGGTTTCACCGAGTCTGACATATGAGGCTCTGCTGTCGTTCTTTCACAGTTTTCACAATCTATTTTCCTAATGATGCCTAAATCTTGATGCCATACTCACATCGTGGCCTTCTTTTCCGGTCGCACCTTTCACAATTTTCATTATTTGGCGTCGTTTTCTATGCCACGTTAACACAACCATAACTTTTCCTGCATTCTCACACACCACATTCATCGCAGCGAAGGAAGAAATTATGTTGATGTAGCTTTTCACGGTCCTTGGCTCGAGTTCACCGCTCTTTGCCTTGCCTCCAAGATTGAGGCTATCATGGCAGAGATCATTGGGGCCGCTGCCTCAGCGACGCAACTCGGTGTAGCATGCTTTTCTCTGATAGATATCATGAGAAAGATAAAAGGGGGTGCATCGACGGTAAAAAGATATCACGAACAGCTCCAAGAACTTCAGAGCCTTTCTACTTGCATTTCACAGAACCCCCTTCTTCAGACCCCTGAGATCGGCACCCAGACTGATGCCCTTCTTTTCATTATCAACAACAATTGTTTGAACTCCTTGTTGCGAAAAGGAAGAGTACTCCGTGCCTGGGGCTTTTTATACAGAGAGAAAGATCTTCTGGATATCTTTATTAGACTTGAACGACAGAAAAGCAACCTCTCCTTGGCTATTGAACAGATACAGTCCAAAGCTTTGTATCAAATTCAGACTGACATCCAAGCCATGTCTGATAAGAAGCCACTGGACTCTCCTACCTCTGAAACTGTTCCCAAAATTTCACCAAGGGCTGTTGTTTGGAGGGAGTCCTCAAGGGGTACTACCACCATTGACTTTAGAACTATCATCGATCAGTCGGTCGCACGCTTCCGCGATGCTGTGTCTACTCAAGCTCAAATGAATCGCTTCCCGAACAACCAATATCCCTCCATCGACCAGCCCCCGTCCGATTCAAGCCACCCTCCACCTTCTACCAACTTCTACCAGTCGAACGGTACGAAGCCGGATGGAGAAACAGGACCACAATGGATAGGCTCCTACGCTGGCCCGAATTGCAAACAAGAGAATGGAAGTATCTACGACATGGACAGCGCCCTGTCCCAGGAGATTGCTAAGAATCCTCCCATCCAATGCATCCACTTCAGCCCAACAAAGCTAGGCAAAGGCAAACAGATCAACAGGACCCTTGTTGAGTGCGATGGAGACCCCAAAGGCTTCCAAGTTCCGAACATGAACGGCGATAAGTGGATCAATGCGCAGGTACACTCCTGTTCTTCAGTCCCAGAAGAAGATAGTGTCCCGGAACAGTTCAATGGCATTGTGATCCGACGCAAACAGACAGGGGGCACAACTGAAGAGAAGAAGTGATATTTTAGGAAAACTTAGGATGGGGTATCTTTGTTGCGCAGGCTTTTGTTTAAAAGTTCAATGGTTGTGGTTGATGGATCTTACAGACCAGCATATAACGTCACCAGTACACTACCACCTAACATTGACAACTGTATCTACAATAACTCATCCAAGATAGGAATTGGAGACTGCATAATGGTAGACTATGAGTTTTATGGAGATATCGTGGTGAAGCTGAGTCTGATATGAGCGGTGATGTGTGGAACAACCCGAAAGCTATGTCTTGGCCTTCTGACTCAGAGACTGCGAGTTATGGAACCCAGTTCAATGGCCCCATTATGAGACCTAAGTAGAAGAAGAACAAAGAGATGGGGGAGGATTGATAACCGGAGTAGCTTTCGTTTAAAGGACTTTCTTGTTTATGTCAAAGGGAGTTTCAAATATCTTGGGGTTGGGCCAAATATCTACCCTCCTGATATCTGTTGATAAAGGAAGGTCCGGGTATCAAAGCCAGTAGTATTAAATAGTAGAGAGGAGTCAATTACCTGAATCCTAAGAACGTTCGCTATATAGCACTGATATGCATGTGTATACCATATTGTGCTCAAGATCACTAAGAAGATGAAGATGCAAGTTGTTCCAACTTAGGTATTGCTAAAGCTATTCTTATTTATGTATCACCAGCTCCTTGACCTCGTATCCTTGTCCATTTCGTCTGTCCCCTCTTGGCTAGCTTTGTTTATTTCTGGAAATAGTTCGTCCGTAGTCGGTGGAAGATCTGGCAGTAGCGATTTGATTAAGTAGGTGATATCAGCGCAAACACAATCACTAGGGTCGCGATCTTGTGCTTTGATGATAAGCATCTTTCCAGTAATCAAGTCGAGCATCTTCCGAATGAATGGATCGCAATATTTGTCCTTGATCAGCTGTTCGATGTGCTATAACACAGTGAATCAGCCAGGGACTTCGTTTAGTATGCGCTTAGCTTACCTTCAAAACCGCCTGTTTGAGTCGGGCAGACTTCTCTCCAGTGACATGGTTCGTATCAATTACGTAGTAACTGTCGGATTCGAGACCTGGAAAAACGGGTTCATCTGGCTCTTCCTTAACCCGCTGGTCTTCGAAGTCGTCCAGCGCATCCACCCCCTGCAGGTACCACGTAAGGAATTCAAGATAGAGACAACCAAGCGACCATATGTCGTACCTTTGAGTAATATAATGGCCCAAACCTACCTCTGGCGAACAGTAAGGGGACGTGAAACCCCCCACTCGGGGTACGAGAGATTTTGATGCTCTGGAATGATAACGTGTGAGGCCCAGATCAGAAACAACCAGAAGATGCCGGTTCTTCCCGTATTTTGAAAACCAAAGAATGTTGCTAGGCTTGAGATCTCCATGTCTTCCATGGCAGTTTTCCTTACAGCCATCCAGGTAGTTCGTCGCAGATCTGTTCTTCTCCCACGTGGCGAGCCCGTGAATGCGTTTGACTGCAGTGGCAATGCCCAGACATTGCTCAGCCATCCATCTAGTCCGCCGTGGAGTAGGCTTCACTCTTCGCTGAGTTTCCCAGAAATCTCTGAGATTGCCGTCAGCCCACTCAAAAACAAGGTAAAGCCTTTCGCCATGCTGGAAGATGAGGAGAAGTTGAACCAGGTGCTTCTCGTTTTGCAGTTTGGTACGATATCTCTGTAAAGCCTCTACCTCTTCGCGGTAAGAGGCCCGGTCCCAAGAATTAACCTCTTTAAGAGCAAAATAAACTGGCTTTGTTGGCCCCTGGGAGTTATTAGGAGCAGGTACTTGGATAAGGTTGCAAACTGTTATTCAAAGGCGGAACGGGAATCACACAAAGACTCACCTGCGATCCTTTGAAGTTGTGATGACCTGGGTGAATGCGAAGTTTATAAACTTTACCACTCCCTCCATTGGTCTTAAAATTGCATTCTTCCCACGGGAGCCTGACAGTGGATGCCAGAGGATAAAAGTAAAGATGCCTTGTCGGGAAATCGAAAAAGGGGACAAAAAACATGCTCTGGTAGGTATAAAATAAAACAATGTCGTTACGATCCCACTTTTGAAACAGCTTTGGGGCCATATCGCGCGACTCATCGACCCCTTCCCCAGGTTGCCTTGCATCTCTTGTCTTTCTCGACTCTCTTGATGTCCGGGTAGTGAAGTTTTTTCCACTAGGCTCACGCCGTTCGAGGGGAAGGTCATCGTCCCAAATGTCTTCTGTAATGAACATATCGAGGTAGGAGGATTTTTTCATCAACACTAGGATTCCATATATCCGTCGGCGATCTCGGCCTGGCTCATCTCCTAATATGCAGTTCGCTTTCTTTCGAAACCTCTTGTTCAAGCAACATGGAAATCGAGGCTTCGTTAGATCTTTGACCGCTCTGTGCGTAAAAATGTCCTCAAAAGAGTCAATGGGCAGATATTGCTGTTCATCTGGTTGACTCGTTCGCAGTTTCTCTTCAATCATGTCGCGTAGTGCAGATTCAGACAGCCTCGCCCTCCTTGTCATAGGCTCTTCTCTGTATCTGAGACCCTGGAACATACTTGAAGCGGCATTGAGGCCCAAATCGGTCACAGCGCTGACACTCTCACCAAACTCAGTGCCAGAGTGGCTTACTTGGTCTCTTGTGGAGTCCGGTGTGTCGCCATCTGGAAACAGGTTATGACTTCCACCACCGGAGCCGTTGAGATCCTCGGCTTGGGATATATCAAGAGAACGATCGTCGGGAGAAAGAAACTCTCCAGAACTATCTCTATGGGATATGATAGCCTCAAAGCTATCGCTGAATGACGAGGCTTTGACTCTAGCTCTGAAGTCCGATGCCATCGTTACAACAACTGTTTATATATTGTATAGTATCTAAGCTGTCAACTAGATGAGCTATTTGGAGACGAAACCTGTGGAAAAAGCTAGGCTATTACCTAAGTGTAGTCCTGATTGCAAATATGTTGACAAGAGAGGAGAAAACAGACGGCACTAATATTCTAGAGTTTATGCGGCTCAAGTGCACTTTAATTGACGCTGTAATGAGCAATGGCGGAAATAAACAAACTTTGAGAGAAAGTAAACCGAGTTTCGATTCTGGAACGTCATTTATATCAGTGCAACAGTTATCAGAAAGGGGATAAGGATGGGTAGTTTATCCACCACATTTACCACATTTAGTAACATCACATTCAGTAATACCCCCTGTTGTCGGTGAACAATCTTGTCTTGCTTTTGGACCCTTGTCCAGCCCTCATAACTGCCACTTAACCAATGACTACAGAACTTTGAGAGCCTACTTTGCGAACTGAGACATTAGGACATTATCGCTGCACCTGAACACATGAGCTGAAGTCAAGCGCTCCACACTGACGGTCAGCTGGCCTCTGTTGTTGTTATCAGGCTGGCGGTTAATTCTGAGTACCATTGCTCACAAAAGAGAGAATGCTGTGGGCAGGGCTAGTACTGGGAGGTAGGTATATGTTCTTCATTAGCGTATCATTATCTGACTGGCGGTTGCTATTTTGACAATCGATTAGCACAAAATATCGATATGTCAATCCAGCTCGTCTATCAAAAGACTTTTGTAGATTTATGAGTGATGTATTAGATTAATCTTGATAGGGTGGTGAGAAACGGGTAGAGCGGGATGTGCCAGATTTGAGATGGTGGTTTGAACAAGTGCATTGTTGCAATAATGATCACATCGTTAGGATTTCCAGTGGCGGTAGACGCCACTCGCTTGATATTACTCTGTTGGTCATCGATAGGCCTAATAGTTGTTGAAATATGGAAATGTGGCGCTACTAAAGTGCCTACATGACCTGGTCAACAAGGCTTTTGACAAGTCAGGGTTTCAGAGAGGCCTCTGTCTCCCTTTCAGCCATTTCTTGGCATGGACATCTGGTAAGACGATGTGATAAATTGCACCATCGCCTATCACTTTGGCATGTACATGCAGCCCTCAATTCAGCCTAACAGCCCACTGACGCCCCGTTATGCAACCAGTTTATGAGCCTGCGAGTCTGACACTTCCACAGTAAGAAGATATAACATCAGTGTCACCCCATTCTTCTCACCTAAATCAAACCATTCAATTCTTAGAATCAACAGAATGACTCTTCTTGGATTAACGCGTGTGAGGGAGGATGAGAACGTCTCAGTCCTCACAGAACATCCCGATTACATTGATCCGCAAGCCTTATGCCGCTCCCTCACGCTTGAATGGGGTGAGAATCAATTCAAAATCTCCCTGAGGAGGAACATATATATCATCTACATTTATCGAGATCTACAGGTTAAACCTGAAGTGAGCGGGGTTCCTTTTGTTGCATAGTCGCGCTTTTGACAAGATAAGCAGATCTCGAACTCAAAAATCGCAGACCATAGTCTATCGCAGAAGAAGTCTGCTGTACTGAATGACCGCCAACAGAGGCTCAATGATGTCAAGTTGGCCGAAGAGAAGCTGAGGGAAGCTAGACTGAGCAGGAGACTGGAATGAAAAGCTGGTGTAGAACGTCATGATTGTTGGCCAATATGTCCCGGATATACCGATTACATCTAAACGATATTGACCCATGAACCCTCGCCATTCATGTGCTTCTGGCGGATAGAAGCTACTCCCACTCGCTCGTACCTCTGTCCCTTCAAATCCCGGACTTGACGAATGACAAGTGCATAAGTCATTGGGCCATCGAGACTGTTGACTTCTTTATCACGACCAATAGCCACGCATTTTAGCTGGCTGACTTGGTAGGGGTTAGGATCATCAAAAATGATGTGGTCTTCGACTTCATCTTGGGTCATGGTCATGCTTCTTGCCTTCGCAGTAAGAATAGCAGGGCATTCGGGATCCCCCATGTCTTCTGCTTTTTCCTGATCAACCCTCCATCGCCGCCTAAAAGGGTCCTTAAAGTCGCATGTCCACTCAATTTTCTTGAATTGCAACTTCATGTATTGGATGGCACCCTCTCTAGAGAACCATGACCAACTTGGTACTCTCCGACCTTCGGGATGTTCAATACGAGGCATCCCTTGTGGCTGGCCGCGATGCCATAGAAGACCGCGTGTAATGTAGACCTGGAAAAAGCCGTATGCAGCTTGTGTTCCCAAAGACTTCGCTAGGCGCTCTTGCAGGCCTAAGATAGCTACTGCTCTGTCTGTCGGTACTGTGAATGCAAGTCCAGAGTATCGTTCGTACAGGTCCTGAATCAGGAGTTGTCTCCCATCCCGGTAGTATTCTAGAGCAGATTTTGGAAAGTTTGCATCGCCAAGGAAAGCGGCCTTAGAACTGTACCAATGTTAGGAGAGAATAAACGGATACATTGAATGGAAACACTTACTTATGGAGGCGTTCTAGAGTCTCACAGTGTATTCCCTTGCCACATTCCCAGTATATCTGCGTGGAAGTAAAGTAAATCGAACGTCGAGATAGTGCTCTTTCTTGGAGTACCCAACCGCGTTTATTGATATTACTGAGCTCAACATCTCGATGAAAGTCGTCAATAGCAGGGCAGATGTATACTAGGCCTGCGTCAGTCTGAAGTTGCACGCAACGACGTGGCTCCCTCTCAGTAAGGAAACCATCAAGTGGGGAATTGGCAGAGCTGGCACTTATAGTGCAATAAGCTGATTTGAATACCTGGCCCATCTTGCCTGCCTCGCGTTCCCAATCATTGATATCATCTTGGACGATACATAAAGAATCAATCCAAATGTATCTGATGCCGAGTCCTCGTGTAACCGCCACGGCGTCTCTAAAGGTCCGAGGGAGACTTTTAACTTCGATACCAGCTTGTAGCTGCCCTATATTGCTAGTGTAGGTACAAAATCGATCGCTAGTCCTCAACTTACCCCAGCAATGGCTTAACGCCACGTATCTGGAAGGACTGATATAGGCGGAATCCACTAAGCAAACAGGCTCGTCCACTTGAAGGAGACGTGTTGGCATATGGTCGATTTCCTCGAACGGCCTTTGGCACATTGTATGAACCGAGTCGCATGATCTTATCCATTCTTTCATCAATATGAACTGAGCTTGACTGCCCTGGCCCAGGAGCTTAGGAAGACCAAGTTGCGCACCAAAAGGGATCTTTTCACCTAGAATATACGATTAAAAAACGTGTTGACCATACCCACATGGCAGTGCGCTCCTACCTGGATTGGCATAAATCGATAGTAGGCTTGGGCGACCTTTACCTGCAGTCGCATTAGTTTGAGTTATTTTGTTGAATTTTGACCGATCATCATGGCACAGACCTGAAGTATCCGAAATAAGGGTGCACAAGTCACAGGATCGACTTATCGCGGAAAGTTTGTTGAATAACTGAGAAGCTTTAATACTTTTGCATCTGGAACATAACCTATTCCCAACTTCATTGCCGCTCGGTCTGACCTGGCTCCATTGAACCAGTTTGAAAAATCGATTCGCAAACTCATCATCTGGAGAACTAGTCCAAACATCATTGAGTTTACTTGATTGCTAGCGGCTGTTAGTTGCTGTGAAAATCAAGGTTTAACGTGACAGAGACTGACAAACTGCTCGAGATTAACGATAGCTTCTATAACAGGGGTTTCAAACCAACCAACTATTTGCAATACATGTTATTACCAATCCGAGCATCACGACGTTCAAAACCTATTAACTGACATTCTGCGAATAAAAAGAGATTATTAGCACTCCATCCTCGCACCAGAGACCGGAATACCACTAACATACTGAACGTAAGTTTTGGTTAGTTATGTATCTGACACCTGTGAGGGCACGAGGCTACTCACTTCTTGTTCTTGCTGTCTATCTGTTAGAAACCGCGAGTGGTTTGATGATTGAGCTCCCAACGTGGCTTTTCTTTCAAGCTTCACAAACTCAGACTCCTGAGGTTGAGTGCTAGCAGGAAGATGCCCGGATGGCTGAAATTTGTCGGGTACCGCCAAAGCACCGTACTTCTTGTGAACCACTCCGGTGCTTTCCTTACGTTCAATGAACGTAGGATGAGGTGATAACTTTTTGATAGGCTCTAGGAAACCCGGCTCGCTGAGTCTTGCCAAGATGCCATTCATGGCTTCGAGAAGTTCGTCCGACTTAGCCCGAGCTAGGCTGTTAGTTGTCTCGTGTGACGCGACAGCGATAACGAGTAGCCGACCTTTTACAAGATCTAACAGGGCCCTGTATGCTGGATTACTTCCTAGAATGTTCTCCAGCTCGTTCATAGTCAATTTAACCATTTTATTCATGACATACCGCTTTCCACCGGGTTCGGAGCCACCATGGATTTCCCAGAAGTATTCGGTGTGCATTTGAAAGGAATCCAGTACCGAAAATCCATAGACGAGCCAGATGAGGAACTCCAGAATAATACAGCCTATAGACCATATATCGTAAGACCTTGATCGAGGCTCATTTTTGTTTCGATTTTGATCCGTCTCCGGAGGCTCGTATCGTTTGGTGCCTGATGGAGTCTTAGTTTGAACGCCCACTCGAAGGTCAGTTTGCAGGTTTTTGTGAAATGCCGCGAGACCTAGATCGGCAATCTTCAGTGTTCCCTCCTCCTTGAACCAAAGAATATTGTCTGGCTTAAGATCTCCGTGTCTGCAATTGATCGTGTGCAGTTCCTTGAGAGCGCTACAAACCCCGGTAAGTTGGGAGATCATCCACTTGAGGTGATGATTCTCAAGTTTGTCGGAATAGTGTTCCTCCCAATAGTCGGTCAAGGTCCCCCCAGAAGCCCAGGGGAACAACAAATATCGATCATTGTTCTTTTCGTATGCGGCAATTGGTTTTATGAGATTTATGAAGTCATGGTCCCTTAGTCTATTGAGAGCGTCCGCTTCCTTGTTGAAGAAGTCTTGCAGCTCATCGGGGTTCTTGGCTTTCTTGACGGCAACGGCCACCCTTTCACCCCCATTTCTCTGAATGATGTGATGAGCTTTGGAAACAAGGCAGACATGATGGGGCCTCTCACCTCGGCAAGCATGGGGATATGCGCCTTATGGATTTCGAAGCGTGTTACCTCACCAAAGAACCCACTACTTGCGGGCCCTGATGCTTTCCACAGATATGGCATCACCGTTTGGGAATCAAATTCAAAATGAAATCTTTCCCCGTCAAAGACCGGCGCCATGACCTGCCATTGATAGCAATTGAAGTTGAAAATGTCATTGCGCTCCCAATTCTTGGGGAAATTAATTTTCTCAGGATTAGATTTGGAAAAAGGACGAGCGGTAATTGAGCCCTCGTGTTTGTCGTCCTTTGTGTCGAAGAATAAAGGAAGCTTGCTATCGTTCAGCTTCATGTCTCGAAATTCTGCAATTTGTGATAGTTTTTCAGTGGTCTGTGTAGACATCAACACCAAGATGAGAAATAGTTTCTTGGCGTCCTGGAGAACAAAAGTGACAAGGGGCCCCGTGTTGCTCAGCCCTGCCGCTTCCAGTGCCCATTTCACATTAGATTTGTTGACCAACAGGTCAACTTGGTCGCGAGCGAGAAAGTGTTGCCTCTCGGTATTTTCTTCTTCTTTTGCCAAAATCTCATCAGCCCACTTGTCGAGACGCTTTGTATTTTTCCGAAACCTTTGGAACATGGCAATGGTCAAGGTTGATGGAAAAGAAAGAGGATTGAAAAAGTTGCACAAAGACATTTCCGGTTACTCGAATGACACGCAATGGTGTAAATATATGTAGTGGCGAAGTGTCAGAAAGATTTTGACACAGTAGTAAAAGGTCTTTGGTCACCCAGGTCGCACGAGACTACACATAATGTAGTTCAACCAGTTTCTCAAAGGTGACCGTCATAAGATTTTAAAGAAAATATCATATGCTCAGCAGCCAATGAAGTCCTGGCCGAAAAGCCTTCTGGGAATGGCCACAACGGTCTCCGCCATCAACACCATATCATGTACTAGGTTCTTGGGCATTTGATAGGTTGGCCATATCCATTGTTGGCCGCCACCAGCTGCCAAGCTCGCCCGAGGCACTCTAAGCAAAGCCCAAAACAAGGCTCTGTCATCTTGGATTTACGCCTGGCACCCCTCAGATTGCTAAGGAGGGTAGATTAGCAAGGCACGTAATAAAACGGGGCAGTAAGACATTGGCTTGGCAAAAAGGGGCCTGGTGCATGTATGTACCCTTTTGGCCTCCTTGGTCCAGCACAGTCATTGCTTGCACATTTTGTCAAGGCAACCATCCGAGCCTGCCTTTGTTCGTTCATCAGCTTTCATAATGTCAGGCTGTCCTGTCAATCAGCATTCGGGGTTTCTATCGGGTTATATAACTATGGGCAAGGTCGTCATCCGAGAAAAATACACAAATGAGTTTGCATTCTAATTGAGCCGCCTTATCGATCTAGCAAATGGACCGGAACGCCGAGGAAGATCGGGATGAGCTTCTCGAAGGACTTGCGTCGCTTCCTTATCACGAACGCATAAGTCGCTTCTTGCGTGGCTCAACCAAACACTGGGTCAACGGAGGGGTTAGTGTGGTGGACTTTAGACCGCTTTACTCCGTTACCCTTCATCACCTGCAGCGTCGAATGGCCGAACAAATACACGCCCTGGCAAGTGATGATGTAACGGATGAACAGCTAGATCAAATCCGAGACATTCTCCAAAACTACAGTTTGTACCTCCGTGCCCTACCACATAAGTTTTGAATCTAACAGATGAAATAGCTAAGGCTTTGCGAGACTTTGAGTTTATTCATGCTAACCGCTGGAATACACATTTTGTCAAGGATATCGCGGCGTCACGCCTGGATGATGGACCAGGGTCAAGGTTACAAGCCGCGATAATCTCCGAGTTGCAACTAGAGGCAGGCGACTCGCACCGCAGCCTATTCCAAGACTCGGATTTGCTTGGTGCATTCAACCCCAAGCTTATGCAGCACAGCACAGCCGTCGGGCGAAGCCTTGGGACAGGTCGGGCGATGACAATGACGAGCCAAGAACGCCATCTTCATTTTCGACAGGCAACGACGCGCTTCATCTTTGCTGTCATGGGTGGACTTATCATTGTGGTGCCCATGCTTATCCTTGCTTCGGACACCACTACACCAAAGATGCAAGGCGTCACTTCAGGGTCCATTTTTCTTTTCGCAGGTGGTGTGGCCGTGTTTTCTAGCACAGAGCCTGAGAATCTGCTCGTTGCCACCGCAGCGTATGCAGCTGTGTTGGTGACTTTTATAGGAGGCGATAAGTGAGGTATTTATTTTAATATTACAGCAAGCTACGACAACGGAGAATACATCTTTATCGATAATGAGATAAAGAAGAAACGACCATACACCTCCCAATTCCCGAGCTTGAGTCGCGTTGCAGAGAAACCTGATTTGACTCGGACAATGCCATTAAGGTCCTGTGATAGGAAATGTCCAAGGAGTCGACATAGAACCCGAACTTGCAACTGTCAGAGAAACAGAAGGAAGTGCATGACTTGCATGACAAAATTGTGAAAGTGATTCAGCTTTCAGGCCTCAACTATATCTTCTGACCAATGAATCCTGTCCCACATGCAGCCACAAATATCAGCCCAAATTGGATGAGGTACATATAATGTTGCAACGAAATTTGAAGTATGTGCTGTTAAGTCAAAATCAGATAATCTAATCCATTGCTAAATATGAAAGAGAGGCATATTTCCTCCTTTCTAGTTTCAGTCTCTTTCATTGAGACCTTGTATATTCCCAGGTTGGGTGAGACAGTCTCCCTCAAAACAATTCGCTCTTTTGTGAAGGGTGCTATATGCATGTCTCAGGTCAACCAACATCTCAATGTGACGACCTTGCAGGACCTAAACGCCTCGTTCATACATCACACACCTTCATCATGCATACATGATCAGCGCAGGGTCATCGAAAAGAGCCTGACCACTCGTTAGCTACGCAGAACAGCAACCATCTTGGGAAACTTCAAATCAGGAAACAGAAAGCCGGGGCTGACTCGATATTGGCTAAGCCTTCAATTTGAGAATGAATTATCTTGACTGGGTTTAGACAAGACACGTATAGATGATCTAGAAAATCCCCTTCGCCTGGATATCCTTCCCCCAAAGAAAGCGGCAAGGCGTTTTAGCATTGCGATTGGTATCTTCGCTGATGTTGGCACTGCGAATGGGAACAGCCGGCCGTCTGGGATGTGACTGGGCAGTGCAGTCGTTGTCCTGAAGGCAATAAATGTTTGAGGTGTTGTGCCGGATGGAACTGTTGCCATTTAGGTATTTCCGTTGATCAAAATTCCAGTGTCAGCGTAGAAAACTCCACTGCTGATAGTCGAGTCATTACTCAGGTAGCTTCCAGAGACTATGTTTGTCGTAGAGACTGACACAGGGTCGTTGTCATTGCGGGAGGCCATGCCCGCCCTTATCCACGGGGATTTGTCCAGTCTTGTCGTTAGCTCCGTGGTCTGTTTCTTTTAGCCAATAGCTGTTTAGTACATCTTAAGTTAGGCGAGGGCTTTCCGCTTACCCTGGCAAGGATTCCTTGTCCACGCAACTGGGGGACTTGAACTTCAGAGCCTTACTACCTGCATCTCAGAAATTTCTTTTTCAGAAGCCTGACACTAGGTCACGAAGCAATGCCCTTATTTATATAACAGACACTTGCCGTGTCAATTCATTCTTTCTCGAGGGACGCTTCCTGTACGAAGGAGAAGATCTACTGGACACCTTTCTCACATTTGCATCATAGGACAGCAGCCTTTCATTGCCTATCGAACAGACACAGTTTGAAGCTTTCTATCAGATAGAAACCGATACACATATTATGGCCAAGAAGGAGCTTTTGTGGATTTGCCTCTAGCACAGAATCAGGTCCTCCTGTTCGACGTTCGTGGTGTATCCTTCGGGGGCGCCTTCTCTTCTCCTAGCCTTCCGGTTGATCTTGAATCACTTAACCTCGACATCGAATCCCTCTTATGCTTTAACATGTCTTCGAGCGCTGTTACGGATCAACCATCAAATCCTTACAGCCAAAAATCTACCGGAAGTCTTGATGAGCCATTCACCCCTCAGCCTAACTAGCCAAAGAACCATACCTGGATCTACAACGAGGGAGTTCAGTACAACAATTCAGTAGCGGGCCCCGGACGAAATACGAGAACGAGGCCATACACCATCGACGGTGCACTCGCGAAAGAACTTACAATGAAAAACTCCGATAGAAACTACTCGAACTATTATGTCTCTAAAAAGTTGAAGAAGACAGGTTATAAAGACCGGTTCAATGGGAGACACGTTGAACTTGACGGTGATATTATGGGATGTGTGGAACAATTTTAGGCTCATGGCTTGGCCATCTTCTGCTTCAGGAACTGTAAGTTACGAAACACAGCTCAATGGCCCTGTTATCTGACGCAAGGAGAAGCAAGAAGGGGAGAAGAAAACGCCCAACACTAGACTGGAAGACATACCTCCACCTACAAGGCCCAAAGAGACGAAGGATGCTCAGAGATGGAGAGAGTATGTCTACGGAGATGTGATCTTTCTCAACAACATCTAGGGCTCAGACTTTCGCATGCACGTCAATGTTTATTCAAGTAATGTATCCAGGAAAAGGTTGAAATACATTTGAATTTGTTTGGTTGCACACTTCGACGCCTGTTGATGATGGGAAACCTCGATATGGAGGCCAGTAGCGTTTACCACATCACTCTGGTATCCATAAGTCGCAATATGCTATAAGATCACAGAAAGACTGCTACGCTCTAAAAATAGCCTCATCATCACTTCCCAGAGACATCAGAGTCAGTATCAGAGTCTGAGTCCGAAGAACTTGATGACCCGGAGCCTGACTTCTCTTCAGCGCCCTCCTCATACTCTTCTTCGCCACTCTTTTCAAATTCATGCTCTGGTGAGTGTATCAAAGCAATTTGACCATAGCACTTGGAGCAGAAAACAATTATCCCTTTGCAAGTCGTGCAGGAATAGCAGAATCCACAGATCGACTGAAGAAGCATTCGTTAGTAGATTTTCCAATAATAGAAAGAGGCGACCTACAGAAAGGCATATATCACATTCCCAATTCTCTTTCAGGACACCCATCTTGTATCCACGCTCTTCTTTATCTTTTGCCTCTTGCTTACCACCGGTACTTGGCGGCTCCTCATGAGGTTTCTTACCATTAGTTGGATCGGAATTAGGTCCAAGCACAAGATCATCGTAAGGCTGTTTGTGGTAGTAAGAAATTTTGACTGGAGTCCATTTCTCATCTCCCATAGTAGACAACACATTTCGGTCGGCTCCCTTTTCGATTAGGAATTTGATGACACTTGATCGTGCTGATTTCTCGCTCAGTTCGTTTTCATACCGTGGGGCTACGGGTCCTCGAGCAGCCCAGCACAACGGTGTCCATCCATCAATATCTGGAACGTCAATGGATGCTTTGTCGTCCAGGAGCGAGATAATCTTTTCGACAACTCGAAAACGCCCCGCCTGTGCAGCGCAGTGGAGTGCCGTACGCCCCAGCTTGTCTTTGGCGTGGATATCACCGCCCTTAGCAAGAATGGTTTCAAAGTTTCGAATGCCATTGAAAGCGGCGAAATGAATGGGCATGCGGCCTATATCGTCCCTGACGTCGATACTTACTCCCTCCTGCTCTAGGATGAGGTCGACTATGGTTGGTCCCTTCGCTAAAGCCGCCGTATTGATTGCAAAGCCGAAGAAACCAGCTTGAACAGTCACGTCTGCTCTGCGTTCTTTCGGGCGGACAAGAGGGTGCTCCTTGTCTTGATCCAGAAGATAGCGAAACATTTGCTCCTGTGAGGCTCGGTTGTCCTCTTCAAAAGGACTAAAGCAAAGTGCCTGCAATGGAGTACCACCATAGTCACAGCATACTGCGTTGACATCAGCGCCCTTATCAAATAAAAACTGGATGATGTCAAATTTTCCACCAAGGCATGCCTTGATCAGAGCCGAACCTATCCATGGCGAGGTATGATGGATGCTTGCCCCTTTTTCAACCAGATACACTGTCCACTCCAGATCATTCTCAGCCGCAACTGTAAGGGGAGTCTCTCCTCGGTACGTTTCAGCATGGATGTTCGCCCCGGCATTGACGAGACGCTTGACATTATCAAATGGAATTCCGGCCCAGTGAAGTGCTGCCCAGTCTTCATTGTCAGTTTGGTTTACGTCAACCTGACTTGCAAATTCCAAAAGAATTGGTAGAACAGAAGAATGTAAACACGCTTCATGGATAACGGGCTTCTTGTATTCACTCGCCGTATGTTGTAGGTCAGCCCCCGCTTCGGCAAGCACACGGAAGCTGTCAGGGTCTCCTTCTTCAGCGGCGAACATGAGAGGCGTCCAGCCTCTATAGAAAGAAGAGAATACGCTTTCAAGACCGGCACCATACTCCAAGTCAATTGAGGCCCCGTGCTCCAAGAGGAGTTTCACAGCATCTGCCAAGCCGGAATAGGCTGCATATGTCAAACTCGTCCAACCTGACGCTAACATGTGGTTGGGATCGGCTCCCTTCTCAAGCAGAAGACGAGCAATTCTGAGCTCTCGAAGAGAGATGAAGAGAAAAGAGAAACGCTTTTCGTCCTTTTGATTCGGAGAAGCACCGGCTCCCAGTAAAATCTCGGCTAAATTGTACCGCTGATGTATTGTAGCAAAGTACAACGGCATCACTCCGTATGAATCGCCCAGGTTGGGATCGGCCTTGTGTTCCAGGAGTTTTCCTACTGCAAGGTCTCTCTGGTTGCACAGCTCATCGTACGCGTTGTCTTTCTGGGCCTGAGGTGCATAATAAGACTGTACAGCATGCAATAAAACGGGCGTTCCATTGCTGTCCTTGGCGTTCACATCTAAGTCGAGGTCCAAGAGCCACTCAACTGTGGGGAGACCAGCACCCTCAAATCTCCTCCCTACAGCATCAGCTAAGAGTGGAGTCTTGATCAGCTCACTCCTCGGATCTGCTCCTGCGGCCAGGAGCATATCGCAGATCTCGAGATGGCCACGACCGACAGCCGCCTGTAGAGGAACTCCTAAGCGGCCATAAATATTGGGATTTGCTCCTTTATCAAGCAATAATTTGACGCATCGCTTGAACCCGTCTTCAGAAGCAACACCGAGTGGCGTCCATTGGTCATCGTCCCTGGACTCAGGAGATATTCCCATGTTAGGGTCAGCTCCCAAGTTCAGGAGCCGTTCCGTGGCCCTATAGTGTCCATATACAACGGCAAGGTACAGGGCAGTGAATTTCTGCTCAGATGGATAGTCAATATCTACCCTTCCCTCATTAACGATGAACTCCAGAACTTCGGGATGCCCCTGAGCCGCGGCGATGTGAAATGGATTCCTGTTATGAAGGCCAGTATGCTCAAAACTGGCGCCATACTTCAAGAGAACACGAACAACCTCAAGATGGCCGAGGTATGTTGCTTGGAACAGAGGTGATGCCGCCATAGTGAGCTTCCATTCGACATCTGGATCAGGGGAGCACCCGAGGGCAAGAACCTTCTCTGCAAAACGGTCAAGATTTAAAAAGGCAGCCTTGTAGATGAGAACCGGTGGCCATTGGATTTCCCTGGGCTCCCCTCTCTTCGACACGATCCGATCAAGTAGGCTTAACATCATATCTTCGTTACCCGAAGAACTAGTGGCTTCAAGAGCTTCCCACAGTTCATTTTCGGTGAATTGATAACCTTGAACAATACCTTGAGCCACTTCAACCTGATCCTTCCGAGCAGCCTCAAGCAGACCTCGAAATGCGTCTATATGGCCTAGAGGCTTCACTGCATCAGGTAACCCCAGACCTGCAAACACAGGGAATAGTGTCTCCAAACATGTGGTGCTTTTAGTGACAAGATTTGATAAAGCCCAATGCGCCTTGACAACAGTCTGCACAAGACCGGGTTGCGAGGTCATGGCTGACATGTCAGGGCGAGGTACGCTCAAAGCATAGTGATGTGTCCACGCCTGAATAGCATATGATGCAAAGTTCGTGCGATCCGGGAAGGTCGGAGTCTCGGACAATTTTGAATCAATGACCTGAAATGTCTTATCTATGTACTCATGGACGTTACCCCTGGACAGATAGTGGAGGCAAAGGGTGGCCATATCGGAATGTGCTGTGTCTCTGATCTCATCCCACAGATATCTTTCTTGTTCTAGTGCCAAATCCAGAGTCTTGCCGCGCGTCATAATGAAATGAAGATGTGGATGTGAAAGCTTGACCTCATTGTTATCAACGATGACAATGCCAGCTAGCCATTTCTGAATTTCTGCCATAAGATCTTCTATAACTGAAAGGCCCGGTGAGATGTGACCCCGATCTTGGCTTGTGCCAAATGAAAGGACAGTGGCGAGTTCCCAAATGGTAAGTGGCCTCACGGCATAGAGGAGCCACGAAAAGAGACGCCCGAGAATAGCTTGATTAGGAAACTGCTTCAGAACCCAATCTAAAACCACTTCGAGAATCTCTTCAGTCTCAATTTCATTTTTCGTGAAATTAAATGAACTGAAGATGTCTTGAATAGAGCTTTCATCGGGCCATTCACCACGTAGTTCGGCTTGCTTGTAGATGATGTGTTGTATAGGAGGATGCAGCCTTTCCATGAGCTCGATGTCTTTGCTGGCGCTCTCACGGGGAAGTATGTCTGGTCGTAGGTCTAATAATGCATCAAAGGAACTGCTAGCTCCAGAAGGGAAAACACGACTCTCCAAGCCTGGTGACGACAGATCGATAGGCACAGAAAAGGGACCCGATAGTTCATCAGTAAGAGCGCCTGGTTTGTGACTAGTAACGACGATCTTCCATGGAGATTCGTCGTTATGATACCTGTAGATGAGATTATCGAGGAACCGTTTGCGAGAACCTTTAGTACACTCGTCGAAGTGGTTAATGACAATCATCGTCTGCTCAACTTCATCCGAGGTTCTGAATCGCTCAAAGGATTGGACAAGATCTGCCTCCGTCCAGCCACGCTCGTTTTGCAGTTGACTGAAAAAGGAATTGATGGTTTGCGTTAGGTTCGGATGGTGGTTAGCAATCTGTGCTATAAAAGTTGCAATCATGTCTCGAATGGAATCGCATCGAACGTCCCATCGGTCGAAGGAAAAGTACAGGACCATAGCTCGCCTCTTGGCCTTTTTAGCCTCGTCTTCGAGAGAGTAGAAAACTTGCTCGGTTACTTCTCGTACGCGATTGTTGCCGTGTATGTAAAGGATCTGAGGTGAAGAGCTGTTGAGCCAGGCCTGGTAGTCGGGTAAGTGGCTGAGAGGGTTCGACCCTGATGAAGCACTTCTGAGAGGATAGACTGGTGATGCAAGAGCAAGAAGGCTTTTCTCAAGGCGGTACTGATTTGGCTCTATCGGCTTCTTGATATCTGTGCATAACGTCAGCGATATAATGTATAGATGGAGATATTAAGAAGAAGAGGAGTTGCATATGCATCTACCCCACGGAAAAATTCGAACAAGGCTACGAAACCAAGACAGATGTTGATGTCAAAAAAACTAACCAAGTTCAATCTGTGCAAGATGGTTCTTCAAACTCGTGGAATTGGAGTCGCCCGTATCTGGAATGCGTTTCTCTAGGGGTATTCCCATGGTTGCACTAAATAGATCAAATGCCTAGTTAATATTTCATGTCAGCGATAATCTGGCTGTAAATTAGTAAGATTGTGACCCTCACTCTATGAACACCCGTTTCTCCCTCTCTTGGTGAATAGACATTGACAATCCAGCTGCGTAAGGGCACTTTGGAATCGGTGAAGAGCCCATTGATCTGCTCGATAGCATCCGACAGCCCTGGGATTGTAGATACTGAAGGTCGAACTTTGCTGGTTGCAACAGAGAGGTCGTATTCTTTGAAGAGGAATTGAGATAGTCGATCTTGTAGGTCCATTTTGCTGGAATAACGATGAAGACAACCATTGAATATCTAATTCGATTTAGTAATCGTCTTTCGTAAATAATGGCGAATTGGCGGCAAATTACATACAACAACCCGTGTCATTTCCGAAATGTCCTTCCAGGTATGGCCATAAAGACCTGCCGTAACAAGCGCCTGTAGATATATCAGCTTTAGTTATGGATGAGAGGACAAAGACATACGTCTTTGACAATGATGCCTCCAATATCATGGGTTATGAAGTATATAAGTCGTTTCTGAAGAATGGTGTTAGAGAGAAGCGCTCTAGATGCTTAGAAACAAGGCAAGGCTGACAGACTTCAGATTGCGTTCGACGTCTAGAGTCCAAAGCCTGAAGAAGCCGTAAGGCTATGAGATGGATTGCGTTTCGACTCTGACGCCCACGGAAAATTGAAGACGGGTTATAATTGAATCGCAGGAGTCTACAGTTCCCTTTTTGTTTCATCCAAGGAGAATTCGGCACGAACCCCCCTTTAGCAAAACTGAGTACCCAGGCTGAACTTCCCGAGCCCGGACATGTTCCTACCTCGGCATCCCAGTGGCCGCAAAGTCCTGGAATTACGACAAAGCTAAGATGGTATTAGAAATCTGTGTTTAACTAACAGCGTGGAACTCACTCTATGAGTCGAGGTTCCGTATCAGGGGCTGCGTTGGCCTGATTATAGGAATCGTCATCCTGTGGTTCCATTTCGGGTTCCCATTCAATAGATAAATCCCGATTTAGGGTTGAGCTTGTGGATGAATCTGAATCCGAAGCCTCATCGTTGACCACTTGGTCGCCCTCCGAGTTTTGATCACCTCCACCCTGCTTAAATTCGACTGTATTGCTTTCTAGATCATTCATTAGTTGCGGAGAAGCGCATCGAGACTGAGCTGACCCGCTGGAGGAGGACTCCGTGTCGGACATTGTACCTATCGCTGGCAGTCTGTAGTACTTGGAGAGGGAAGCCGAGGATATTGCCTAGATTGCCATCAACTGACTCAAAGATAGTCAGCAGGCTCGGTATTGAGTGGAATGTGTTAGGAGGCATGACGAGAAAGACAGCCGAATGCTCGTACGCGTGGCATATTACTGTGGTACAGATTGGATTGGCTACATGGGTGCTGTGCATAGCTGCCTGGGCTCATTGTTCGAGACTTGTCACTGTCATGGTTTAGATGTTGCATCAGCCCATGGTGAGAAATGCTAGCCGCCGAGGTAACCTAGTAGGTGGGCTGGAAAAAGAGATGCACGTCAGACAAGTGATAAGCACGCACGAGGCACGGTCTCGTTGATGAGGTGATGAAGAGGGGACGTTGATTGCACAAAAGCGATGAAGTAAGGAGCTTCCGGATGAGGTATCCAGCGCGGCTGTAGCAGGTGGGTTACGGGAAAATCAGGACCTCAGGGTATCATAAGGATTATGATAACTTACCTAAGGTCTTAGGGCCTAAATGCCTAAATTTAGGTCAACAGGCTGCCCAGTTAGTGGATGGAAGGCGGCCCGGGAAGACTAGAAGCGGGAGGGAAGGCGGAAGGTGGGGTTAGTGCCTCATGCACATCTTATCACTAACGATCAGGCTACTGCTACTCTACTGTACATCATCCACCACCTTCTTCAAGGACTTGTCAAACACAATCTCCACAAAGTCGTCAAGGTTAAGAGCGCCAAGGTTCTCCTCATCATAACCCTCCGTACGCAGTTTATTGGTCGGCGGAAGGGTTGGATCGAATAGAATGGGGTCGTCGCGCGGCGTAGACCCAAAAAGCTGTCCCATCGAAGACTTCCAATCTGCTTCAGCCTCAACTTTGATGAAGCACTTGAAGTTACTGTCGTCATACTTTCTGTTGAGAAGGATTGCGCATCGCAGAAAACTTGGTGTTCCTGATTTTATCGAAGGGTTCTCATGAAGATCCCAGCCTACACCAACTGGCTTGCCATAATCGTTGCAGAAATCATAACCAACCACTCTAGCGCTGTCGGTGGTGGTTCTGCTGACAGTCTTCTCCCATTTTGCCGTGCCAGTAAGATTGGCGAATTGGCTTGCACCAGCACTCGCCTCAGCCCCACGAGTAAGCGTCTCCTCCTGCGACGAGGACAGCAGCGAGGTACGACCAGCAGGGGCGAATCCCTGAACAACGGGTGCTGGAACTCCGGGCACACTGCTTTTGAACTCGAATTTGAGCTTGGCAGAAATGATACGTCGAGATCTTTTGGACGTGTCCAACTGAAGATCATAGACGAGAAGAGTCGCATTTTCCCCATCCGGAGCGAGACCACCGTGCACAATCTCGCGGGACTTGAGTCGCACTTGGATGATACCACGGCGCTCAGTGACTGTATTTCGCTGCCATGGGGCTGAAGGGTCGTTTAGCAGATGATATCCGCTGCCCTTTTCTCCCACCTTGTTCAATCCGATACTGATCCAAGTCTCTTCCAGCTCTGGGTCAGATTCCTCAGGAAGCTCGGCATTGTCTTCGCCGTCGCTGATGTCGACCTTCTTCTCAGTATCGCTCATGTTTTAATTGATGGTGCAATGGCCATTCTTGCTCAATAGGCAGCAGTCGCGAGACACAGGACTTTTATGCTTGGCCCTGCCTACCCTGGTTTCAGCCCTGTATGCTATGCTAGCAAGGGCCACTCCCTTGCAGCTGTTATCAGGCCACTTCATTCCTCGGCCTGGTCGACTGACCTACAGATACGCAGCGCTTGGAGCCCTGCAATGTAACAGTACAGGAAGCGAATGGTGTACTTTTGGGTTGGGGGCCAGAATTAAAGGCTGGAGGCGAAGAACGGGTTGTCCCAAGCTGTAGTTGTGAGAAATATTAATTCGGTCAGTTCATTTGTTCCCTTCTTTCGTGTACATTCTACTGACAACAACAACTTACGTATAGAGTAGTCAGCCATGCGGGTAATTGATGAAGATGAGGTCAATAGTCTTGAGCCCATAGAAACTGATGATGAAAACGCAGAATCAAGAGCCGGGGCTGATTCGAGTGAGGATGATTCAGACTTGAGCGAAGACGAGGATCATGAAAGAAAAATACCAGGAAAAAAGGTATCAGTCAAAGCTCTTCTTGAGGAGGTCCTCGACAAGATCCACAACGACAAATTAGACCTCACGAAAAAGGACCAATATTCTAGCTTCGTTTCTGAACATGGCGAGCACCTCGCCTCTCAAACTGGAGACCAGGATCAACCCACAGCTTTACATATCATGGCGATCAAAGACAAGAAAGATCTTCCGAAGCTAGACAGCAAAATGCAGCCGCTTATTGAGTTCCTGGCAAAGCGAGACAAGTACCTTGAAATGCAAAACCGCTCAGGCCACACCTCGTTGTTCCTCGCCATCGAAGCCCGAAAAAAAGAAATGGTACAATGGATGTGCGACGCTCGACCTGACATCAATAGCGTTCTCGCCCTAACTGGAAGCCAGAAGATGAATTGCCTTCATGCTGGTATCAACAAGAGAGTCAAGTTTCTCAGCTATCTTATTGATAAAGCAGAGCCAGAAACTCTGGCAGCTAAAGATGAGGATGGAAACACGCCACTTCATCTCGCTGTAGAGTACAAGAGGTGCAAGAGGGATCAACTTGAGTGTATCAAAAAGATAGTGGAAAAGGCCGACAGCGAAGTCCTGGCTGGTGGCTCTGTTGGTGATTTTAGCAACTCTGAGCTCTCACCTTACCTTCATCACAAAGAAAGTGTAAGAAAGGCCCAAGACAAGGAGAAGAAAAAGGCGAAAGAAGAAGCAGACCGAGAAAAGACCAGCAGCCGTCACCCAAACCCAGATAAACAGGGCAAAGAAGGAGGACCAGGCCAAAAAGGAACCAACCCTCCACCAGTGGACCTTTCGTTTGAGGCGAGTGACCCAGCAAACCTCCCAAACATGCGACTTAATACTCAACCGGACTATCGAACAAAGTATGGAGGAGGAAGCACAGTCCAGACACCTTCACCAGCCGTATCTACTGCACCGGATCTTCCTGCATATGGCGAGAGAAAGAGAAGTTCTCGGCAAGCAGAGTCTGTCAGTAATGACAAGAAGGAAGATGGCGGGAGCAAGTCTTCTTCCAAAGTGGACGAGGCTACTGTGAGAAACCTTGAGCGTTTCCTCAAGCTGCACTATCTGCGATCTCGGAGCTACAACGCGGCAATGGAGATTCTATATGGGCGAAACACAACGTCAGGCAAGTCAACCACTCATGGATATTGCGTCTATGCTGACAAGTGCCTAATATTCTCTAGATCAAGAACTCTACTTTGACCTCTCCGGTAATATCAATACCGGGCTCATTACACAGACTGGCTTGGAGAATCTCCTTTCCAAACTCAACTTTGAAGATACTCTTCAATACGTTTGCATCCCTAAAATCAGCGTCCAGATAAACCGACCAAGTGAGCGGACTGGGGCAAGCCGACGTGCTGCTAGAGCCAAAGTACCAGATGGAGCGGGGAAACGAGATCTATGTTACATATTCGATCGCTTGCGCGCAAAAGGAGTGAAAACCATCCTGAGTGTAATAGTTGACGACTCAGCCTCACCAGCACATAGTGACGAAGCTATTGAGGACGCGTTGAAGACGATGGATGTGGAGGTTTGGGACTGGAACAAGATCGACTTGTGCACTGAAGTGATTTTCAGAGCAGCTCCGAAAGTGAGAGAAGTGCATCTGTACTGGAGTGGCAATAATGCTGTCGTTAGGGGATGGAGCGAGGAGGGTGGGCTGAAGAAACTACGAGAGCTGAAAAAAGTGCACATACACATTGAACAAGTAAGTGTTATCTTCTGGGAACCGGAGACGGGACTGATATTCCTAGGGTCTCGAGTCAAGCGCTCGAACAAAGCTTAACATTAATGAATTTCAAGACCGCATGGAAAAGTTATGTCCTCAAGTTAGAGTCAACCTCACCTGGCCAGACACGCGACTGGGACCATTGGAAGTGAACTCAGTTCGGAACGAAGACCAAGGAGAGCATTCTACGAAGCACGAGTGGATTCAATGCATGAAAGACTTCCGCAAACTGCTTTTCGACGCCGAGAATTACTGGGAGGGTCAGAGAAAGGTTGTCGAGAGTATCGAGGAACCTATCAAAGTTGCCCTTATTGACGACGGTGTCGATGTCAAAGACCTTGAGTACACATTTATCGGGGGTCGAACATTCTGCCCACGCGTTGAGCATCAAAATCTGAACAACCCATACTACGTGTCTCGAAGTGGGCATGGAACAATCATGGCCAAGCAGATCTATCTTATGTGCCCTCGAGTAGAATTCTACGTTCTGAGGCTGGAAGACTGTCCTTCCGAAGACGCTACTACGCTCAATCTGACCGCCAAAAGCGCCGCAATGGTATGTTCACGGTTCGCTTGCTCTGATAATTCGACGCTTACAAACCCTTACAGGCCATTCGTGCAGCTGTGAGAAAGAAAGTACACATTATCTCCATGTCATGGACTATTGACCCTCCTGAGAACGAAGATGAAAGACGGGATCTTGAAAGCGCCGTCATTGAAGCGGCCAACGCAAACATCCTCATGTTCTGCTCTGCTATGGACAAAGGAGCAAAGCAGACAGCTACCTATCCATCCAAGGCAACGCCTAATAAGATCTTTACCATCGGTGCAGCAAACGCCTCCGGAGCCAGTGTCGACTACGTTGGGAATCTTACCAACATCAATTATACCTTTCCCGGAGACAAAGTCGAAATCGATGGTGGTCCAGCTCGAACTACAGCTCAAGAAGTTGTCGACGGCTCTTCTGTAGCCACTGCGCTGGCGGCTGGTCTAGCTGCACTGATTCTTTACTGCGTTCAAGTGCGGGTGTTGCTCGCTACTGGCGCAGAGAAGGAAAAGGCGCGCAGGGAATTCCAGATAATTAAGAAGCATGATGGGATGAAGCGGGCATTTAGTGCCATTGAGACTACGGAGGAAAGTAATCATAAGTTTCTTAAGGTTTGGGAGGTTTTTGGAAAGCATGTTGAGCAGAAAGAACATGAGGACCATGAGAAGTGGATTGAGCTGATTGCTGATGTTGGGAAGAGATTGTGTACTAAGATCTACTATACATAATACGATAAAGAGACCTTTCCTACTTAGAAGAAACTACCGTGTAGACGCAGCCTTAAAAATGATCTACCTAATCTGAGAATGCCACGTGTTTTGCATGCAGCCCATCGAACTACCCCACAAGCTTTACAACATCTATAGAGATATACAGTACTACGACACGATCTTATGGGAATAAGAACTCAATCCCAAATTCTCCATGAAAGCTAATGGCTTACAGATATCATGGCTGATCCACTTTCTATCGGTGCTAGCGTACTGGCATTCATCGGGCTTGCAGACCGCATTATTCGCGCATGCAAGTACTGCATTGAGGCTGTTGAGGATGCACCGAAGGATATTCAAATGATTCTCGGGGAGGTAACTTCCCTCAAAGCCATTATCGATAGTATCAGGGAATCAAGTGCCGCAAGTCTTGTGCCAGAGCTCTATGGGGAACATGGGCCAATTAAGTCTTGTCAGCATTGCCTCTCTGCACTGGAGGCTCTTCTTCCTACTGGATTTGGCGAACCACGGACGGCTAGTAAGCGCAGGCTGACGCTTGTTGAACTAGCTTGGCCGTTGAAGCAGTCTAAAGTCAGAAAGCTTCTTGCTGAAGTGTCACATCACAAAGCTACTTTGCTTCTCGCTATTTCAGGCGACATGAGGTGGGTTTGGTAGAAAAGCCGGAAATTGAAAATCTAATTCGTATAATCAGCCGCGACATAAAAGATATCAAGATAGGAATCGAAAGGCTGCAGACCACGATCTCAGGTCAGTGTTCCTAACTGGTGTCTTATGCTAGCTGGACTAAACTGTTCAAGATTCCGAAACCCGAGAAATCGTTCGATGGCTTGAACGCACCAATCCCTCATCTCTACATAATATAGCTCTCAAGAAACATGAACCTCTGACTACTACCTGGATCACTAGTTCTTCTGAGTGGAAGAACTGGTTATCACAGGGAGATAGGCTTTTATGGATATACGGACTTCCTGGTTCAGGAAAGACAGTCTTGGCATCGCATGCCATCGCAGAACTCGAGAAACTCTGTAGCTCTATTGACGGCTACGTCTGTGCCTATTATTATTGTCATTACTCACATAACCAGGAAGAGGCCATACCACTCTTGAGTTGGATTATTGGCCGTGTCTGTCGACAGGCCGGGTGGATGCCTCCTGAGTTGAAACAACTCCACGATCGAGGCTGTGAACCTACCATAACTGACTTGGAAAAAGTCTTGGAAGTGGTTTTACAACGACTACAGATCTTATACATCGTTATTGATGCGGTCGACGAAAGTTCTCCTCGCGATAATCTTCTAGCATTGATCGAGATGTTGACAGTTGATAAGCGGTTTCAAAAGATTAGAATCCTGGCAACGAGTCGGCAATACTTTGACATTGAACAGTCGCTTTCTGGGATATCCACCAACATATCTATGTCAAATCCAATGGTTGATGTAGATATCCGTCATTTTGTCCACGCCAGATTGAGGTCGAGTAGTCGACTTAAACGATGGCAAGAGAGATTTGATGAGATCGAGAATATCTTGGCTACTATGGCTCAGGGAATGTGAGTCCCTCCAGCGACATATTGATTACTAATGACTCTTTGGATAACGCTGACTGAACCGCGCTAGGTTTCGATGGGCCGAGTGTCAAATTCAATCTATTGAGAGACTTCGCGACCAATCAAGACTTCAAGAACTCCTTCTCAACTTGCCTAAGGATCTAAGCGAGACTTATGTTAGAATATTTGAAGCAATCCCCGAGGAGGAGAGGCCGTTTGTCCGCCGTGTCCTCTTTTGGATCATCGGCCATTCTCTCTCCAGTTGGATGTACTATGTCGGCGTGAATGCGAAGCTACTCCTCTCAGCTGTGACTTACGAGCATTTTGGATTCGAGCCAAAAGATGGGCGCTCGTTGTTTGACTGCGAGTATTTGCAGGAGATATGCAGCTGTCTCATTACTGTTCGGACTGTTCCTGGCGACATTTTCGACAGCCCCATAGAAGAGACTTCTGGGCTACAGCCAACACCAGCCGTGGACGGCGAAAACCTCTACATATCCCTCGCTCACTACACAGTTTTGGAATTTCTCGTTTCGCCACACATTCTACAGACTAGTGTTGCGTTCTTTGCAATGTCTGCGGACCTCATCCGTTCAGAATTCGCAGCGAGTGTTTTGAAACAGGCACTGATGGCTGACCCGAACGGAACGAATACAGACTGGGTCCATGATAGGGAAGCCTATTGTCTTACCCTCGGCTGTGCGTTATCCATCGAATACGCCGTATCTGAGTCGGAGCTTCAACTCCTCTTTCTCCAGTACCTTAACCCCTCTAATCCGCACTACTCCCGGATCGCAGCAATCCAGTCCAGAATCATTCTCAGCGATGATATCTCTTCTTGCTACTTTCTAAGGTATTTGGTAGCTACTACAACCTCAGATCAGCCTTATTCGCCAGCCGCGACGCTGCTGAATCTTCTTTTGCTCCCTCATCAGTCCATTCTACTGGATTCGATTCCAGCGATTAGAAAGCTGCTTTCGGGGAGAAGCATACAAGACGTTCTTGGTACGAGGTTATCGGCTACGTTTATGGAGGAAGACCACGATTCGGAAGTGGAGAATCGCTTAGGTGAGGTAAGGATTCAAGGAACCATTTGGGATGTCGCGCAGAGACGCAATATCTTTATGAACAAAGAAGAGCTTTTGGACTACTTCAATACTCTACGATCCAGACTTAGCTGATTCAATGAAATGATTTTTATTGGTTGCCCGAGTTGAATAATAGCCTCCAAGAAATAGTCAAGAAGTTTTATGATTTTTTGAGGCCTGGGTTTAAATGGAGCTAAGCTGGTACGGTCAACCATAGCGATTTGAACCACTGTTGTGGCCCAGGAAATCATAACTAAGCCACATTCGGCATCTGTGGACCAAAACCTCCAAGGTACTGTTACAGGGGGTTATCACAGGGGACTTAGTCATGATTATAGCGGCCCACTAGACTGCACATTCGGCGCCGAGGCCCACCGTAGCAATTTAGCACAAGCAACCACATTTCTACGGTCGCGTAATTACTATGATTTCAGGGCTGATGAAGCTGTATCGCTCACGTGATAAATCACATGCCTTTGACCATCCCAGCTGCCAATGGCAAGAACAATTTTTGACTTCCTGCCTATAGCAAAATCGCGGAACGGGCAAGTACCTCCATCAACATGAATTTCTTCACCCCTTCCTATAGAAAAGGAGATCCATGGACGTTTGTAGGCCATACATCATCTTTTCCTGACGTAGATGATGATGCAGGCAACTTAGCAAAACACCGCTTGTGCAACGCAAAATCAATACCAGGATGTAAAGCCTTTCACATCCCAAAGGAGGATGCTTCTGCGTTCAAAGAAGTTGCGATTGGAGATGACGCGTTGGGAGAAACACTTACTGATCAGGTGCTTGTGTTCCAGTACAAGGGCAGATTTCATGCAATCGACCATGTGAGCAAACTCCAACAATCATTCACAGTAGGGTAACTAACAGGGATCAGTCGTGTCCGCATAACCAGTTTCCCCTTTCAAGAGGTACACCTTTCGATATCGAAGATTTCGGAGTTGTCCTCAGCGCCGCAATCCAGTGTCCAAAGCATGATTGGTCTTTTGACATCTTCACCGGTCAATCTGATCGCGGAGCTTACAAACTCACGACTTGGGAGGTCCAAATCAGAGATGTCAAAGAAACAGCAGCCTCTGATACAAACGAGAAGGTCAACGCGGCAAGCGATAAAGAAGTTTGGGTTAGGAGGAAGCAGAAAATCGGTTAATACAACAAAGAATCCGCCCTGAAGATTTTGAGCATGTTTGTGCCCGTAACGCCTTACGCCCAGCCCGAGACTGTGACACTAGCCATACAAAAGGAGCTTGCTGATGACCACAAGACTCTTGATCCAACGGGTGCAGGAAAAATTCTTGATGGGACATGGGCTAAAGAAAAAGAAGCGCTTCAGAGGGAACTCGAAGAAGTTCGTGACTCTGTCAGGTTGGCGAATGAGGGGAGGCACACGACAATGGCAAAATTGCTTCAAGACCAGCAGAGAGAAATGACCCAGACCGTGGAAAAAAAATGAGAAAAGAGCAAGAGAAGTTGAGAGTTTCAATGGAACAGCTACACACAGAGCGTCTGGCTAAGATGCAGAAAATGCTGGACCAACAGATGGAGGTTTCACGGACGCTTAGTAGAAAGTTGAGCAGCAAGACCGAGCTGCATGAGATGGAAAGTGAAGGCATATAGGTTTCAGAGACATCGAATAAAGAGCTGGGTGGCAAGTAAAAGGGGCAAGAAATGGAACATGAGTTGATGGAGATCTCAAAGACACCTAGTGAAGAGTTGAGCAGCGAGGAAAAGCAACAAGGGATAGAGGGCGACGTGCATGAAGCGCCCAAACCGCACATCAGGGAGAAGACCCAAGAGGAGCTGAACCTCGTCTCTGGCTGAAAGAACAGACTGAAGAAACTGAAGCTTCTCACAAAGGGTGCGACGGAGGTTAGAGCAAAGTACGGACCCCTATCTGCATGATAACAGGTTTGGAACTAATATAAGCTTCAGGTTTACCGACCTTCCTGGCGACGTCAAGTTTTTGGTATTCAGCTCTGATGGACGGAGACTCATTGCTGGCACTGGTAACGATCAAATCCACATATACGATGAAGATTCACGCGATTAATGGCATTGTACCCAGACGCTGACATGCCGTGAACCAAGTCGCACCAGCCCTTCGAGCGTCATTAGCTGTCTCGTCTTGAGTCCTAACAATGAATTCCTCATCGCTGTCTGTGGCGCCCAGCTGATTCCCTTCAGGATCGGCAGGTCTTGTAACGAGCTGTTGGAGTTCGCACGCGACCATGAATGCCACCTAAATTTCGGGCTTAGGTCCGTGAGTCACATGGCATTATCGTCAGAGGGCGAGTACCTTGTGTGCTCCGGAGGCGGCGGTGGCGAATAGAATATGCAAGTATGGGCACCCAACTTTAGCCTTTCCTGGCACCATGAGCTACGTTGGTCAAGAATCTATACAGAGCTTGATAGAGGGATCTCCTTCAATCGTCAAATCCTATGATTTCGGGCCAGATGCTCGACTTGCGATAGGAGGCGCCTCTGGAGAGTTGATAATCTGTGAACCACTGAGAAGCCACGGCAAACTGTTTTGCTGCGAAAGCGTGACCAGACTTGAGGGATCGGTTATCACAGTTTCTTGGACTCCCGACATGCGCCTCTTGATTGCTACAGATACAGGACTCTTCATTAGAAGCCCAGAAGGCATTGTGACACGTCGAGATGTGGATGACTTCTACGGTGATTGAAGCTGTTGGAGACGCCCCTGGGGTAGCCCAGAGGAAGTATACTACGGGACTAAGAAAGGCCCGACTGGACACGTTTTCCAAAAGTGGAATATGATAATCCCCAAGAAAGAGCCTATGGCCCCTATGATTGTTTCGTACGTCTCAAAAGGGGTGTGGGAGATGGCAATCGGGGGACCTGGAAGTATCGTGATAGAGCGGGGACCATGCTTCTAAATGTATTTGTATAGTCTGGCATAAGACAAGAGTGGACTCCTTTTTAATCCGACTTATTGATGAAATACCTCCCTTATGTGATGTGTTAGCTTACGTAGGTTAGACCATCCGAAGTTGGTGTCTTCGAAAATACTACGTGGCCTTTGACTGCCAGGCGTATCTTGCTAGAAGATATTGTTTATGGCTGCTAATTCAGCAAATGATACAGTTCTGAACGATTCTTTGAATTCTAAATTTGAAACGTAGCTCTAGGTATATTTAAATACCTACATTAAGGCCATCCTCCTTTCAACGTGATTTCATAGGTCGAGTTCGAGTAAACCATAACAAAGTCGTTCAATTCAAGTCTTGAAAATATTTAATAGCGTAATACCTGAACTTTCGTATCGATTCACCAACCTGTAGTAAGAATATCAGCTGAAATTTAGTTTATACAGGACCCTTTTAACCAGGTTCACCGAATCCCAGATGTGAGTTTATGAAGCATTGTGTTCAAACCGAAGTCTATTCAGGAACCTTCCTTCGTGACAGAACCTAATTTTCCCAGCTTTTCTCCGTTTCCACCGCAACCTTCGACAGATTTGACTCATACCAGCAGCCAGTCTAACTTTTCATCCTCAAATACGCCTTTTTCCCCGAACCTTCGTTTAACTTAATTCGCAGCACAGCCACCTTCCATCCTGAGTCACCGGTTGACTCATCCTATTGAGCAATGACCCTACCCAGTCTTCATTTCCTCTAAGGTGTCTGATGCACTGATCTTGCCGGGGATGCTTATGCTTTAGATTAGTAAGCTTTCTAAGCTTATGTCCCTCTCAGTAAGCGACCTATATAACTATTTATATATTTACTATTATTTTAGTTTTTAAGGGGGATTTTTTAATATTAGGTTGGATTATCTTAGCAGAGGAAATAGAGCATTTTATACCCAAAATAGTAAAGGATTTAAGTCATTATTAAGCTTTAAAATAAGCATTATTACTATAGCAATTGTTAAGATATTGTATAGTATCTTTATTATAACTTAGAAGGGTTATTTGCCAATGAGCCTTATGGCGAAAGCCAGACTTTTATTTACTTACTTCAGTGAGTTTATGAAGGTTCAGGGCTCAATGTGCCTTTTCCTACCAAAGTCAAATGTGACATGTGTAATCTCGTATTTCCGGCGAGGGTTCTTTGGTCATGCTGAAAGGCCTACGCTTTCAGCCAAAAGCTTCTTAATAGGCAGCTGTGAGGGTGTTGTTGACTATGAGTCTTATTATGTGGAAGTATGTGTTCTTTATCAACGTTCAGGGCTCAAAGTCTATTTTCCTACCAAAGTTAAAATGGCATGTGTTCTCTTCTTTTGCCGAGAGCGTGACTCATTCTTTGCTACACTTGCCAAACACAGACACAGCGAGTAAGCCAGGCGATTCCTTGCCTCCGCATCATCACCACGAAAGTGAGTTCCCTAGCTATTTACCTTGCACAAAGTACGACACTTTCTTCCTTCTTTCTACTCTTTCACAAAAGTCTTTGCCTTGGTTTATGCCGCTCATAATGGCTTCTGAGGGTCGGAAGCTGCCGCCATGGAAATGCCCACCACCACTGCCTGGGATCCAGCTGCCCCAGCTTAAGATATATAACACCCTGACGAGGGGCAAGGATGAATTTATTCCAGTTGATACGAAAGGGATGGCGGTGAAATGGTACGCGTGTGGCCCTACAGTGTATGAAGATGCCCACCTGGGTCATGCTAAAAACTACGTCTCGACCGACATTATCCGCCGCATCATGCAAGACTACTTCGGCTTCCAAGTCGAGTTCGTCATGAACACGACCGATATTGATGACAAGATCATCGTGAAGGGCCGTCAGGAGTACTTACTCGCGCGATTCAAGGAGGAGCATGCCGCTGAAGATGGTTCCGTCAGCGATTCGCTTTTGAGAGAGGCCAAAGCCGCACTCCGACGCTACATCGATAAGAACCTCCCCTCTCTTCACGCCGATACAAACCCCGAGAACTTAGAAGAAAGAGTGGGCGAAGCCTACAAGGAAATCGCCCATGTTGCACCTCAGTCGGACGCGGAGACAGGAGAACAGGGCCAAACTGTCACTGTCGACGTTTTGCTTTTGCGTGCACACATTGAAACGGCACGAGCGGCTACTGAAGTCTTGCGATCCCCAGGAAAGCTATCTGATTTCTTTTCCAAGACCGACAATATTCTCCGACCACATCTCGATGTCTTGCGCGGTGCAGAGACCGATTCCGATAACCACAAGATATACCTCGAGCTGAGCCAGAAATTCGAAAGCCGCTTCTTCGAAGACATGAAAGCGCTCAATGTTCTGCCGCCTACAAAAATCACTCGTGTCATCGAGTATGTCCCTCAGATCATCGATTTCGTCAAACAGATCGTATTCAACGGCTTCGGTTATGCTACACCCGACGGCTCGGTGTATTTCGACATCGACGCCTTTGAGGGCGCGGGACACAGCTACTCTCGGCTGGAACCAGGGAGCAAGAATAACCCTGACCTCATAGCTGATGGTGAAGGTTCACTGTCAAAAGGAAGCTCAATGAAGCGCAGTCCTAATCATTTTGCGCTGTGGAAAGCCAGCAAGCCAGGCGAGCCAGCTTGGGATAGTCCATGGGGTCGTGGACGGCCAGGATGGCATATCGAATGTTCTGCAATGGCTTCTGAGGTGTT
The DNA here is from genome assembly GCA_013184415.1 of Fusarium concolor. Taxonomy (NCBI): domain Eukaryota; kingdom Fungi; phylum Ascomycota; class Sordariomycetes; order Hypocreales; family Nectriaceae; genus Fusarium; species Fusarium concolor. Next base: position 20,415 of record JABCJY010000203.1, on the reverse strand, counting down.
GGGAAAGACGCTGGATATCCATTCCGGTGGTATCGATCTTCGTTTCCCTCATCATGATAACGAACTCGCACAATCAGAAGCTTACTGGTCAACTCATGACTACCACGTCCAGTGGACGAATTATTTCATTCACATGGGTCAACTAAGGATTCGAGGGTTGAAGATGAGCAAGAGCCTCAAGAACTACACGACTATCAGAGCTGCTCTGCGCGAGAACGAATGGACTGCACGTTCACTTCGAATCTGCTTCCTACTTATGCCTTGGAAGGATGGTATCGAGGTGACAGATGAGCTTATGAAGGAAGTGACTGCCTGGGAAAGCAAACTCAACAACTTCTACTTAAACAGCTTAGACCTTTTGGAGAATTCTCACTCCGGGTATGGGCTTGAAACCGCAGACCAGAGATTATTGGAATCTTTGGATGAAGCGAAAGAAAAGGTGCACGAGGCTCTTTGCGATTCTTTCGACACCCCGCGTGTCATGGCAATCCTCTCCGAACTTGTGACCGAGTCTAACTCGACAGGGGAACTTGGAACTGTCACAGTTCGCTTGATCGCCGAGTGGATAACGAAAATCGTCACCATCTTCGGTCTTGATCCTGAAGGGGATCCTAATGATGAGAGTCGTATCGGGTGGTCGGGTCTTGATATTCCCTCGGCAGCAAAGCCCTATGTCTACCCTGCATCTCGACTACGTGATAAGGTTCGATCTTTGACCCGTTCCGTCAGGATCGATTATTCAGCCATCGCAAAACTCGCTGATGAAACTACGACTGCTATGCCAGCCCCAACGATCGGGTCCCCCAATCCCTACTTTCAGGTGCAGCAGTTCCACACCAATGTCAAGGATCTTGCAGAGAAGCAAGCGTCAGCGAAAGACCTGCTGGATTTGTGTGACAAACTCCGCGATGACCACCTTTGGAGTCTTGGTATTTATCTTGAGGATCGCACCAACCACCAACGTGCTCTCATACGTCCGGTGGATAAGATGATCATTGAGGCTCGCGCGGAGAGGGAGACCGCTAGAAAGTTAAAGGCGAAGGCTCAACTAGAAAGGGAGGTCGAGGAAGCTGGAAGAAAGAAGGAGGAGTCTGAGCGGGCTAAGGTTGACCCACGGATGATGTTTAAGACCTCAGGCGAGTACTCGGCTTGGGACAATGACGGCGTTCCAACAGCCGACGCTGAACGGAAAGCGCTGTCCAAGAATAGACGCAAGAAACTGATCAAGGAGTGGGGGAACCAGGAAAAGAGGCATAAGGAATGGTTGAACACACAGGAGGTAGAAACTGAAGGGAGACTTGGAAAATGGTATTTGTTATCTGCTTTAGTCGTGTTGGTAGTGGTCTGGACACTTAGCAGCAAGCAAATTTCTTAGTGATACTGAATATTGAATATAGCAGGGTCACAGGGCCATACTCTACAACTAGACTAAAAACAACCAGATTTACCCATCACATTTGCCACATCTGCTTTCCGAGTGGACCACCGGGAAAGTGGAGGCTGATCCGATCACACGTCTGCAATATCACCGAAGCCACATGCCAGATTAAGCAAAGTCCGCAACACCACTAGCCTATCTGATCCTCATGGTTGGTTCGTCCGGTAAACATCTTAGGAATTAGATCGCATCTGGGCAGAACCCCATGGGGGATCCGGGGTAACGTAGATGAGGGGATGTCGCCTCTTGAGACGAGTATTTAATTACCCATGGCCTGTGATACAAAATTGTGAAAAAGTCACCCCTAACTGTGCCTACGTCCAGATCATAATGGTCACATTCAAAGAAGCCTTTTCTTTGTCCTCTCAGGAAGTTGATGTCGCGACTCCCCCTGGTACAACCCAGATCCATCGTGAGTTGCTCCTCATCTGACCAGGAGGAGGGTCATTTCTAACAATTCCAAGGAGAGCACGAAGATGCAATCATTAATCTTCATGCCACTGAAGATCCTTGCGATCCTCTCAACTTTCCAACATGGCATAAAATCGCTGCACTCATAGTTGCATCGATTTATGCCTTCACTGCTAACTACGTGAGTGGTGTCATCGCCCCTGCGTTTCAGCTATGGCCTATGGTATTTCCAAAGGATCCGAGGACCATCTCGGAGCTAAGTGTCTTAATCGCCGTCAGTGTCCCTTTGACAACCCGCCCCTGGTGCTAAGTACTAATGCTGTTGCAGATTGTTGTCCTGTTCCTCGGAGCGGGGAATATTTGGTGGGTTCCCTTGTCCAACTGGATGGGTCGACGACCAGTTCTTATCCTTGCTACCCTTCTTCTCACGTTGAGTACTCTATGGTGCGGACTTGCAACTTCATATGACTCTTTGCTTGCTGCTCGAGCCTTTCAAGGTATTGGAGGTGCGGCGGCCGATTCGGTCGCTCCAGCTCTGGTTGGAGACATGTTCCCTGTACATCAACGTGGAAGAGCTATGGTAAGCGCTCCTCTTCCTCAACTATCAAGGCATAGTGCTAACTTCGTTCGAACAGGCCGTCTACACTGTTATGCTCGTCGTCGGACCTCTCGCAGGTGGTATCTCCGGAGGCTACATCGTCTTCCAACAGGGCTGGCAGATGCTCTTCTGGGTCAGCCTAGCTCTATCCGCCGTCTGCCTCGTTGGTGTCATCCTTTTCGTCCCCGAGACTTTATATGCCCGAAGCGCACCAATCGAAGGTGTCCCGAGCCCCGAGTCTAAAAAGAGTGCCCACTTTGGGGCCAGCGAACACGTCGAGGGCAAACAGTCTGCTACTGTTAATGAACAACAATCTTCTTACAGCTCCTTCACATATGTCGAGTCTTTAGGCTTCACCAGGCCCCGTGGGAGCCTTCTGAAGCAAATTATTCAACCTTGGAGGACTCTAGCCCTCCCTGGTACTTGGGTAGTGATGCTTCACTACGCTGGACTGGTTGGTGGTGTTGTCACCATTTCTACCATTGGACCCCAGATCGTTGCTAGCCCACCATATCTCTGGAAGCAAAATGCAGGTCTCATTAATATTGGCGCTCTAATTGGAGGTGTCATTGGATACATCTACACTTTCCTGTTGGCTGATGGTCGACTGATCAAGAAGGCGAGTAAAACCCGACATGGCGTTGCAGAGGCCGAGGACCGACTGCCAACTTTATTTTTCCCTATGTTCATCGCAACTGGTGGCCTACTCGTTTTTGGATTTTGTGCCCAAAACCCTGGGCCTAATCGATGGGTCGGACTGCAGGTTGGTTATGGAATGCTCACGTTCGGTCTGATGCAAGTTCCCTCCGTGGGATTCAACTATGTAAGTCAAATCTCAAGTTACCTAAAAGGAAACATATACTAACACTGTGCTAGCTGATTGATTCGTACCACTCCTTGGCAGCGGATTGCTTCACCATGGTAACCATTCTGCGCGCAATCATTGCCTTTGCCTGGACATTCTTTGTGGCAGATTGGGTTCACCACAAGGGAGCAGCTGAACCTTTTGGAATTTTTGGCTTGCTGATGGGTCTATTTTCGCTTTTGGCTGTCCCACTTTGGATCTATGGAAAACGTATGAGAATTGCAACAGCCGAATGGGTTCTTCGATGGCAGGGATTCTAAACGATCTTGATCTTTCATACTGTTATATTCGCTACAAGTTCCTTAGTGGACCTTCCCAATGCTTGTGGCTCAAGACTCACGGGTGACTAGGAAAGGTTGATAGGGTCACTAGGTTCAAGTCCAACCTTAAGCAGCCACTTGTGTATCACAAGCTTTGTGACGCATCATGCGGCAATTAACCTTGTTGTGGAACTATTGGAGTACAAGAAGGACTCTTCTCCTTTCTATAACAGAATTAAAAATTTCTCGTTCATCATTTGAACCTCAAACGAACCCTCATATCACGGATCTGCCTCTTTTTCATCACTTAATCATCTACCTGAGCCGCTACTCATTACGCTCATGCGCCCAAGATGGATTTCTGCAACTTTATTCGTGACTTGCAGCCTCAGCTTGAAGGCCTGTTTAATAAACAAGCTGAGCTCTTCCACGAATTGCTCAAGCAGCCTGAGCATTTCCAAACTGCTAAAACCAAGTTTGCTGAGCAGGAAGCTGCATCCAAGGAATATCACTTGCTCACAAACGCCTTCGCCATGCACAAGGAACTCAATACCATAGCTACCTATATGGCAGTTGAAAACAGAGACTACATCAAAGAGCTGATTGATACCGGTTCACTGGTTTTTGAAGTTCTCAACACATGGTGGGAATGGAGCAAAGAGGCAACTGAGTTTGAGTACGAGATGGCGTATCTCGTGCTGGTTTGGGAAACGCGCCGCGAGCATAGGAAATATGCGATATTAGTTGAAGACTTGATTATGATCAACAAATATCTCATCAAGGAACAGCATGAACTGGAATGCATGATTGAACGCATGAGCTGGGGATCTGTTTGGTCGGAAGAAGCTCTTAGAGATGCGAAGGAGCAGATTTTGGATTCGGACAAGTCTCTCATGAGGATACACGAAAACCTTCGAAATCTCGAAGTTGAGATGAAGAAGCGCAGAGCGGAGCAGCGCGAGTCTGAGCAACGCCTTGTTCCTTTCCACGAGGACATTTTCCAAGAGGAGGAAGACTAAGTTGTCGCTTCTTTCAAGTCTTATCTTATCAGACCGCGAAACGTGGCATAGCTAAACTGGAAAAAGAAGAAAGCAGAGATCCGGCTTAATGTAATAGTTTCTTACCTTGAGATTATCTAATTTAAAATGATTGAAAAAGATTGTACGCTTCCTCCAAACTCTCAAGAGATATTGTAATAGACCCGGCACAATTTCGTACTAATTGAAAAAGGATTTGATAGTCGTGTATATAGCCGCTTTAGCACGCAGGAGTATGACCTTGACCAATGACTATTCTTGCTGCTATCTTGGATTTTTGGGGGATTTTTTTGGTAGAGAATTGAAATATCTTGGCAAAGATAGAGCATTTTATACCTAAAATAGCGGCAGATTTGAGTCATTATTAAGGTTAGGATAGGCTTATTGTGATTCAGAAGGGTTATATGTAACTGAGCCCTGCGGCAAAATCTGGACTTTCACACACTTACTATCAGAGATATTGTAACCTAAACTAATATCTCAACCATGTCTCATAGCGACAGAGCCTTGAGTGCTTTAGCTGGGTGACATTAGATTACTTTTTTTTTGCGCCAAAAGAAAACTCAAAGCTGCGTTTTACTTCTCATTGCCTGTTGTCTCGGGGATTTGCCATTCCAACTCTAATTCACCTATTCGACCCGAGTACAAAGTTCAGGCAGTGGATGCATAACCTGTTATTGCCTTTAACATGAATGCTATTGTGCTTTTATCCCTCATACTTTAGTTATTGCGTTTTGTTATTCTTGTTGGGTAGCTCTAACTCACGCCACCGTGGGAATCCATATTTGAAACATAAGACACACTCCTCGTATTGACATTGCATAGCCATATAAAATATGTCCTCGCGTAGAATAAACCTATTGATTGTATCATGGGGTCGCCCTTATGGCCCCCCATGTAGCCTACAGGTACGGTTATGACAAAAGTAAAAGATTTCTTATTTATTTATTTAAACTAACCTGAATTTGTCGACCACCAATCTTCCTTCTTTATCATCGCCATAACAACAGAACCCTTACACACAAACCCCTCCTCATACTGTTCTCCGTGCGCCCAAGATGGATTACCACGGCTTCGTTCGTGATCTAAAGGATCAGTACTACCACCTATTAGCGCAACAGGGGGAGCTTATCAAGCAGTCTACCCATTTCGAAACTGCTCGGGTCAAGTTGGCCGAACAAAAGGCTACCTCCGATGAGGAATGGCTCTTATACACACTCTCCATGCACGCCAAATTCAATGACCGCCCTACCGATTGGTTCTCACGCTCACTCAACAACCATAAGCACAGGGACCTCAACGCCTTGGCTACCAGTATGGTACTCGAGAACCAGTCTTACATCAGAGAACTAGTGTATGACGATGAATTACTTATCGAACTTCTCAAGATCCCCAGGAGATATGGGAGCAGTTTGAAAGATCGCTCCCGAGCTTGGAACATGCTCCGGAAGCAGAGGGATTAGGAGACATTGATTGATGAAGTAATCTTGACCAATCAGAAGCTGATCGACGAGCAGCGCGTATACAACGGCCATGTCGACAGTATGATTGAGAAGCTGAATCAGCCGAATGCCGTGTTAGGCGATGCTCTCCGTGAACACGAGCAGCGGACTTTGCAATTTGATCATTTCCTCTCTTTGATGAACGAAAGTCTTCGAACTCTCAACGAAGAGGCGGCGTCATCCAGATTTTGGTGAAATAAGTTGACATTCTCAAAGTCATATCTTATATGGGATCGCTCAAGGTGACATATGCCGTCATGGGGATCTGAAGTTCATTCTGACACAACCTTATTCAATGTCCCCCAGGAGATAGAAAAAACCTTTCGGATGCACCGTGAGATCATTGGCTTATTAAACATCTGCTGGGATATAAGATTCAATTCAACTCAACGGTATTCAATAGTCTTCTTTGTCGTGTTGGACAACTTGCGCTCTCCTCTCACATACAGGGTAGTTCGGAAACTTCGGTATGATGATGACGACGGATATGTTTATCTGGCCAGACCAAACAACAGGACACAACTGGAAAGGGCAAAGTGGTACACTTACACAGTTGTTCATATTGGCCTGTTCTATTAAAAGGATCGAATAACAACATTGATGATGGCTGTACTCTGTTCCCCCCGTCACGTGCCACCTTTCTTTCTCTTGGTTGTATCCACTAATCTCTCTCAAACAGCAATATGCAAAGTGGCCTCATGAGACAATATTATGTTAGTAACAGTATGACAAGTTGTACCCGGTTATCGGAACCCCTCAAGCCAAGACCACAAAGTGCCAAGGGTTTGTTGATCATTGGATGCTATCCGCGCCAAGACATTAGCAAGATGCTCACCGCACAGCCCCCAATCCCAAACAACAGTGCATCAACAGCACAGTCATCTAAGCCCACTCGGCATCCTCCCCAGATTAAGTCAGAGCGTTCTGTGAAACAAGGAGTATTATTTTTCATGCTGTAATACTCCTCCAAGAAGAGATAAAAATACGCAGTGGCCAATACGTCGGCGTCGTGCCGAGCCATATATGCGCCAAGGCGGGTCCCAACGGGCGCGCGCTTTTGAAGAGGAAAAGAATGGATATTCAGGGTCCCTTGTCAGAAGTGGATTGCAGTGCATTTGCATTGCAGTCGTGGCAGCTTCACTTCGTTTCCTCGCGGTTCACTCGGTCTTGGCTTCGTGCGGAGGTGCAGGTGTGAGGCCTCTCGTGAGCGTAAACTATTGCCTGCCTGAGAAATATATATAGACCCTGACTTCCTCCTCTGCAACTCAACTCCTGCATCAACACCTTCACATCAATCCTCTGCCTTCACTCCAAAACAACCGCAAAAATGGTCAACTTTCACGAGAGCTCTCACAGCATTTTCATTGAGGACGGTCACATCCTCGTCGCTCAGTGCAACGACGCTGATGGCGAACCTCAGGAGTCTCGTCTTGACCTCGACTACTACATCGGCAACAACGACGGTGCTTTCTACTGGGGTGGCGAGAGTAAGACATCCACTATCACATATCACTGTATATTTCTAACACAATGTCTCAGACTTCTCCGGCTCTGCTTCCGACGTTTCCTTTGATCTCGAGGGTGACGACAGCGTCCCTGTCCTCCGCGCCTATCTCAACCCTATTGATGGCGACCCTGTTGAGGCTAACATCAACCTCGCCGAGTGCATTGGCAACGACAACGGCACTCTCGTCTATGGTGAGTTGTAATCAGACCGAATGTTTTGATTTGTGCTGATCATTTCGTTTAGTCCCTCCCCAGTAAGCGAAGCTGCGGATTTTGAGGAAAGGATGGAAGGTAGCGAGGCAAGAACAAAACAAATGAAGTAAAATTACCCACAATTCTGCGCGTTACTGTGAATGGAGTTGTTTCATGTGAAAGTGCCAAATATCTACAAACTCCAACCTCTTCTCCGATGTGGTGCACGAGGCGCGCCATAGGGAGGTGGGTTGTAGAAAAGCCGGGATTAAGGTAAGGGGGTCATAAAGATTAGGGAGAGTTTACCTAAAGTCTTAGGGCCTAAATGTCCAATTCTTTATATCAACAGGCTCTTAGTGTCCTGGTTATTTTCTGGACCACCTAGGAGGCTCACCGCAAGTGATCTTCCTCTAACCTTCGAACGCCTATCTCAATGTAACTCTGCTGTAATTTCTCTGACTATCATTTCGTATGTTGTGCGCAAACAAGCAGAAGAACCGCGTCTGGATCGCGTTATTTCAAACTATGTACCACCCGGGTATCACGCATCCAACTTCCTCTTCGCCGAATTCTCTAACTCCGCCATAAGCTGCACCAATTTCTCCGTAAGATGCGGAACCGGTATCCCAGCAAAATTACTTCGTACAATTCCCATAACCGCCTCCATTACTTTATCCGGCTGTGAAAGCGGCACACTGATAACAACCTCTCCTTGGCCTTCTATCTCCGTCGTCCAGCGTATACACGGTTGACCTTGTCCAAAACCTTTGAATCTTTGCAGGGCTAGACTGTCTGCGTCGTCGAGATATACACTTTGACCTAGCGATCGGGATACTCCCGATTGGTCGAATAAAAGGCCGTAGACCCAGAAGGCGAGACTGGCGTGGTAGAGGATTATTGCCATAGGGCCACGCATTGAACCTTTGGGTGATTGTTTGGCGATGTGCATGATTTGAGCGGCATGGTAGATCGTGTGTCGTGCTGCTTCGCTTTTGACCCAGTCGCGTACCGTGGGATATACAGCCCGTGCTCGTTCTGGGCCTTCCATGCCTGCAAATATCTGAATATCTTCAAATGGCATTTGTAGGTGCAGCAGAGCTAGCTCAAGTCGCATTTGAATCTCGGGGTCCGCTGATGTATCCCCAGACAAGCTCAGCTTGAGGTGTCCCAGAAGCTTCAGCAACTCGTCTTTTCGCATCTCCGTTACGAGCGTATTCCAACGTCGAGGTCGGGCACGCTGTAGGGACGAGAGCTGTAGGTATTCCCAGCACAAGGTCCACGTGCATGAAAGGACAGCCAATATCGCAACATATGTATCCACAGCGTCGCTATGGTTGTTGAGGATATCTGGATCGTCGATTACATCCGCAACATATAGCTGCTCGCTGTTAGGGCGTGATGACCTCAAGGAATCCCATTGCTCTGGGGACTGGGCAGCCCATAAATCCACATTTCTTGGCAAGGGTAACAGAACCTCTGCATATGAGACTAAAGGGCTGACCACCAAGGCCATGGACGTGTGTGCGTCGTGAGATAGCATTCTGAAGGCAAGTCTCTTGAACGACTCATCTTCTACCCATTGTAGCCATTCTTGTCGAGACACTTGACCCTGATATTTAGGTTCGGAGTACCCGGATTTCTTGAACTTGCCATCGCGACGCATCATTGTCAACACGGGGTTGAAAAAGCTTTCTGCTATTTCAACCTTGCGGGGAAGACCGCTCCAGACACCCATCTCGAGGGTGATCATAAACGCTTGGGTAAGTTGAAGGTCCCGCACGAGAGTGTTATCGCGTTCCCACTAAAGAATGATTAGACTGGCAATCAATAAAGAGCGGGGAACTTGCATGTTTGGCGACAGCAACCCTCAGGCATTCTTGTATAGCAAAGCCAAGCTTTGACAAGGCAGGATCGGAAGTAAGCACTGCTCCGCAGGCAGCCATGGCAGCAACTAGCTCTGGTCTCTTCTCATTAGGGTTGAAAGAGGCAGCGTGGATGAAAGCTGTTGCATGGGAGACATCTGAGGTAAGGTAGTACTGAAGCAGTGTGTCTAGCAGCTCGGCGGAGGGAAACGAGGCCACGGCTTTTGATAAGTGATCTGAACGACAACTGTTGACAACCATCATGAGAATTCTGTCTCGAGCTGGTCCTTCTAACTTGGCGCAGGTGACCCTCGCGCTGGAATCCAGGACAACGCCAGACCCGGGAGAGGGATAAGCGGAGTCTGTCGCCGGGAGAGACAGATTGTGCTCTTCCGCCCCGGCATGGTCCTTTGCGTTGGGCCGAAACTTCCAGTGAGAGTTCTGGAAAGCTTCAGTACACATAGCAGCGGGTTCACCCGGGTCAGTATGTGATGCTGCACGAGGGGTCTGAGCACCTCTAGGAGTAGGTTGGATACTTCTGACTTCGAAGGGGATGCTAGTGTTATATGAGTCGAGGAAGCGTAGGTCTATGTCGTCGAGTTCATTGTAGGTGTACATGTCGACATCGTTGGTGTTGGTGGATGACCAACCTCCCGATAGGAGATTGAGATCGGGGATTTGGAAGAAGAGAGGATCAATATTTGGATTCAATGCGGGATCTGAGTTGTAAGCTTCATGCAAGAGATATGGGAGAGAGGATGCTTACCAAGGGTTTGAAAGAGGGTTTGAGGAGTGAGGATATCCAAGGGAGGCTGTTCCATAACCGAAGATGCCGACGTTGATCCAAGGCTAGCATTGTCTGGATACGCAACGATGGTCGATGACCCGTCGTCTTGAGAGAATATCGCTCCATCCTGTTGTTGATCCTCAGACTGAAAGTCTGAATCCAGCTCCATTGGATCGTTCCATTTGCACTCGATGCCTTTCTCTTGACATCGACGACAGGGCTTCTCATCACTGCAGCGCAAGTGATTGGTTGAACATGCCTTGCATGCTTTACTTACCCTGCCGGGCATGAAACGGGGTTGCTCGACTACTGAACCATCACTAGCTTGGGAGCCATGCCCAGAGACATGTCGTTTTAGGAGGTCCCTTGAGTATCACGTTAGTCAGAAAGACACCAGTAGTATAAGAGGATGAACTAACGGTCTTGTAAAGGCCTTTGGACAAACATGGCACTTGTAAGGTTTTGTTTGGGTATCTACCTGCTGGTAAGCATTCTCAAAGTCAATGACGATGCGGACGAGACGACATACGGGATCGCACGTGACGCGCTAGATGGTCAAGACGCTTATAATTCTTTTTGCATGAACCACATTGGAACATGCCAGGCTGAGTCGTCGACATAGCTCTCAGTAGGTAGCAAGCAAGTGGAGAGAGGAATCGGGACGTGGAGGAGAAAGAAGGGGATGCAGGGGAAATTGGGTTTTTTTCCTCGGGTCGGACACATCAAAGACTCCGCGGGGAGGAAGGGGAAGCGAGGCTGGATTTGGGATGGTGTTGATGGTGGTGAGGGGGAGATCCTCCACATCCCGATCGAGATTAACCACCCTAGACCGCGACGCGACATGTTTGGCATTTCATAGCGGCGAAAATATTATATAGATCTGATCGATAAAGACACAATTATGGGTATGTTTTTCTAATCAATTGCTTCTGGATCAATTTTGCTGACATCATGAAAGCCAATCTAACACCAGTCCATTTCTTCTCCCATGGCTCAACCATGATGCTGGGGGAAGAATCCGAAGCTGCCGATTACTGGAAAAAAGCGGGCGATCAAGCATTGGCAAACAACATCAAAGGAGTGATCATGATGGTATGTACTACACACTCTGTACGATTATATGCCCATGTCTAATTGTTTAGGGCGCCCATTGGGATGCCGCAGGTGATCGCATGCAAGTCGCCATGAATCCCAAACCCGGCAAATCCCCCGTCGCGTACGTCCACCCATCAAAATACGTCGACTACCAACTCAACCCCGATCTCGAAACCGGCGAAAAATGCATTTCCCTCCTCAAAGACGCAGGCTTCAACGTCTCAAGCAATCCTGACTTCGATTGGATCCACGATACTTATCTCATCCTCATCCGCATGTTCCCCAACGGCTGTCCACCAACAACCCTCATCTCCATGAACGCCCGCTTCGATCCACACTACCACATGCGCGTCGGCGAAACACTCCGCTGCTTACGAAAAGAAGGCTATCTAATCATCGGCTCCGGAGGCGCTGTGCATAACCTATACCGCAACATCTGGGCGCCTATTCTTTACTACTCAGATAACTTTGCGCAAGAGAAACCACCTGAGGCGTGGGCGCTGGAGTTTAGACAGGCGGTTGAGGATGTTATTAAGAACAATAGCGGACCGAGATTGAGGAGAGGGATGACGAGGTTGATGAAACATCCTTTTTATAGAGATGCGCATGCTACGGATGATCACTTCATGGCGGCGTTGTTTGTGGCTGGTGCGGCTGGTGATGAGGAGGATGAGGGCGTTTACGGAGAGCTTAAGGCTGAGACGTGGGAGTTGACGAATATGTGCAACAGTCAGTTTACCATTGGGAGTTGGCCCAGAACTCTTGCTACGGCGGCATGAAGGTATGGTATTAGAGTACAGTTGTGATTTATCGTTTTTATCTGGTTCAGCGCCTAATCTAAAATACTACTGCGTTTCCTTTGAGCTACCAGTAGCTATGGATAGAGTACCTATTCACTCAAGCAATCGTTACAGAGACTAATTCAGGGTTTCCTGTATGAGATGACTGAAAAGACTACCAAGTATGGCTGACTGAGGTTAAGTTGAATTGTTGCCAAGTATTAGAAGAAGTCATATATACACATTAAATCCATTAAGGTTATGATTACCCAATAAATTGATATCGCCACGTTATCGCGTCCCCATCATGAAGTTTTTGACCCTTAGCTGGAAATCTGTGTATATATTAGTAATTTGATTCATTATGGTAGGCGAATGTACCTTACCTCAATGAGAGCGGGGCCAGCAGCAACTGTATCATCAGAGACGACGTCCTTGCAGCCAGTAAGAACAACGTAGGTCTGACCAGCAAAGCCTTCAGGAATCTCGACTTTAAAACCACCGTCAACAGCCTTAGCCTCGACGAATGTTGGGCCAGTCACGGCGATGAAGGCGGCGTAGACCTTCTGTCCATTGTTGCCCTCCAGTGTATAATCGGGTGTCTGCAGGGTGACCATGCTGCCCGTCTTGATTTCATCGTCAGAAGCAGCGGCCGTCAACTTAGGGAAGGCCTTGACGGGAAGAGTGGGGTTGTCCTTAGGGCAACCGGTGATGAAGCCCGAAGCCAGAGAGTAAACCTCATTATAGCTCAGGGGAGCGTCGAAGGGTTGGGCGAAGGGGACCTGCTTAAGGCCAGCACGGATGTAAGACGAGTGACGGGCCTCAACAGTGAGGATAGAGCCGGCGGCAGTGAGATATGTCTTGCTCATGATGTCGGCAGCGGCACCGAGGTAGGCAGAGACTCCAACACCCTCGAGGATGGAGGCTGTAGCGAGGAAGGTCTTGACATCGGTGACACCAAAGGAGTATGTGCACTCTTGGACAGGTGTTACACCAGCAGCTATAGACGTCAATATCTCCTACCAAAATAGGTGTTGTAACGACATACCCTTAAGAGCCTTGGTGATGAAGCTGACATGGTCACTCTCATCAGAAGAGACCTTCTTGATGTTGTTGTAAAAGGTCGAGTCATAACCAGCATCGGCAAAGTCTTTCTCGGTAAAGTTGGAAAGACCTTGGCGGTAGAAGTTATCTTCAAGGTGCTCGAGAGTGAGAGCGTAGTTGAGGATGACTCCGTCGTTGAGACCAGAGGCACGCTTCTCGACGACAGGAGCGGCAGAGGTAAGGCCAGCGGCCAGAAGAGGGAGGGCAGTAGCGAAATGCATGGTGGATTAAGACTGAGAAATGTTACAAACAGAAATACTGGAGAGATGAGGCGGATAAAGGGAAGGTATTATGATTTACCTTGTTACGAAGAGCTTCAAAACTGTTTCTTCGGGAGCGGTTGCTAGATATACGTCTGGCATCACAGTTGGATACTTCTCAACACGTTTGACCTGGTTACTATCTCATTACACGGTGTAAGGCTAGTGGGGCACATCTATGTGAAAAGCATCATAAGAACTACTCAAACCTTGCCTAATTTTATCCATACATTGAGGTATTTCTTAACACATACCAGCCCCATAACTCTTACACTGTCTAGAGACATGTTGCTTTGACACCAATATGTCTCTCATCTTGGCTGGCAACTCTGATCTCCCGTGAGATCCAGACTTATTTTTCGGCTTCTTACCTTCCGCTCCGATCATTCCAACTCATCCAATCTTACAAACACCACTAGCAAAAGCCGATCAAAAGTAGCGCACAGCGTAGTCTAAGCCCCAAGAAACATTCAAAACATAGCGAAAAGGAAGTTAATAACCGAACGAAGACGTCATGACTCCTAAATTTATTTTCCCAAAATACCAAGTTGGGGACGTGCAGTTGATCGCCAGGCACTTGCTCGGCATCTTCTCTACCCGTCCACGATAGCTCGAGACTAGCGGTGGCTATGATTTGCCTGTTGTTTCCTAATTATGGAACCATTAGATCTCGGTAACTTTTGTTTCCGTGGGCTAGGAAGGATTAGGCCATAGCGCGCGCATTCTTTCAACGACCATCTAAGACATTGCACGGAATATTTACTGCCCGACAAATGTCTAGTGTGGGATCATGAGATGTTAGTTCCAATATCCCTTTAGGATGCATCGGGATTGAAGACAAACATCAGCGAGTGACAAATCAAGCTAAGAATGAAGCAACTGGAAATACTCAACTTTCAGTTAAATTTATATAGAGCTTTATGTATTCCTTAACAAGGCTTAGACCCACAAGCTTGATGCATTCTAAAGGGATAGTTGGGCGTGAGGTACTGTGTCTTAGTTTGACTTTCAAAAGATTATTGTAATTTGTAACCAGGGAGATTAGGTCACTTGTCCGATGATCCGATAGTAATCGGGAAGAATTTGCCCCGTGGGATTGAAAGAGATCGAAGGCATGTTAGACATCTGACATCCCTTGGAGGGAATTAGCTAAATTTAAGATTCTACATATTATTAGTGTCTTATGCCTTTGTTCTTGATTCCATCAGCTTTACCTATCTTTATACAATTAAACCACTCGCTTTTTGTCTCACACTCATTCACAAACAATATACCCCTGACATTATGAAGTTTTTCATTATCGCAGCTCTTACGGGTAAGGCCCAGAAATTCACGGAAACACCCATGCCTTGACTAACAACTTGTGTAGTCCTTTCTGGAATCCATGCAGCCGACCCTCCGTCTACCACCATCACCTGCAGCAGCTGTGCCTCGGCCGTGACGACTCCTGATATGGTGACGCGATCTGCCCTTCCGACCACATCGTGCACCGAGAAGCCCTTGATGGTGGTGTCAAACACAAAGGGCGCTGGTGGAGCTGCTGCACCTACTGGATCGGGGGCTGCTTCTACCCCTGCAGCGCATGTTCCCGTGTCTGGCGCAAGCAATGAGATGGGAAGCATCGGTGGAATGGCAGTCGTAGCAGCTGCGGTGGCCGCTTACATGCTTTAAGGCTCTTTGTTACTGGATAATTGGGGATAAGCCGTTGTAGAAGTTAATATTTCTGGATATCCTTAAAGTGTAGAAGTAGGGTTACAGCGGAGATAATACGGATTTTGTCGGAGTGTCTTATCAATCTATAATGCTATCTAAATACTTTCTAATTGGGAATCACAGGAAGTGTGACGTAGTTTTGTTGGTGAGGTCCGAAGTGGATATGGTTAGAACCTTGGAACACTTCGGGGGATCTGTGATCTATTAGCAATCTTGATCTTAGCGAACTGGACTGGTGATGCTTACCTATCAACAGGGTCGTTGTGCAAGAAAATGCCCGATCCTTGAGTATCACCAGAGGATACCTCAAACACCAACTTACCACCTTTTTCAACCACTACATTTGTAGGCCAAATCTCAATGTCCACAGCGTAGACCTCACCCTGTATCACGGGAAGAACATCCTTGCTTGTGTAGTTTCGGTGGGGAAGCCACTCGCGATGCTTAGGGTGCTCTTGGTCAACCTTGCGAAGCGACACTCGAAGCCAACCTTTTGTCACGGGGACAGGATCGCCTGCTGTTCCGGTGTAGAAAACCTCTTGACCCCAAGCATCGATGTGGCGGAGTGTAACGAAGAGATCGATATCGCTGGGTGTAGGACCGGAAGGGTCGGGAGAAACTGAGACGTTGAGATGGGCGACGATGTGGCCTGTGATCTCTGTCTCAGTCTCAAAGGCAGGGGTAGAGAACTGGACGACCTCAGGGTTCTCTAGGGTTCCAAGGGCCTTGTAGGTGATTTTCTTGCGATCGGTCTTGGGCTCATCCCAACTGAGACCTTGATCTGGTGTAAGGTAGAGCTTCTTATACAGAGTTCTTGCAATAGGCCACTCATTCTCCTCACGGCGAGGATAGACCTTTTCCTTCTCCGCATCGTTGAAGCCAACATTACCCTTTCGCAGAACAAGATTCACAGGAGCGACCTTGCCCTCTTGAGACCAACCGACACGGTCTTCGCCCTTGAGGAAGGCATCCAAGAAACTTCGCTGAACCTCGACTTCTTCCTCATAGTAGAAGGGCAAATCATGGCGGCCTGTGATAACTCGAAGGTACTTGAACTTGGATCCTGCGTGGGTATATCCTTCGATGTTTCCTCGGAGATGGAGAAGAATTCCTCCCCAGTTGCCAACTGATAGCAAGGGAACTTCGATATCGCCCATATCATACTCCTTGGACGCGTAATATGCATCGTCTCGGAAGCGGTTGGCTTGGTTGTCAATGGTCTGATCTTGTCTGTTGGCCTCGAGTTCATCCTCGGGTAAGTCACCCTCAATGGTGTCGGGTCCCCAGTTACGAGCATTTCGACCAGGTCGTCCATACTGGTTGGTGATGACTTGGCGATTCCACCAAAACTTGATAAAAGCGTTGGACAAAATTCCGCCATGTCGACATCTATCCCTGTAGTAATCCGACATACCCTCCCAGGGAACAATAGCGCTCAGACCCTTGGGTTTGCGGGCAGCAACTCGCCATTGGCTTCCAGCATAGTAGCTAATACCAAGAAGGCCGACCTTTCCAGATGACCAAGGTTGCTCAGCAGCCCACTCAACAACGTCGAAGAAGGCCTCACTGGTGCCTCTTGACATAGTGTCAAGCTTACCAGTTGATTGGCCAAGACCTCGCTCATCTGCTCGGACAATAGCATAGCCGTGCTTGGTCCAGAAACCGGGGTCTGGGGTTTCCCATGCTGAGTGTTGGGACTTGTGTTGAGGATTCACCTCACTAAAAGATTTGGGGTGAAAACTGTATACATCTTAGTTATAGAGTCTTAAAAGTAAGTGGAGGGACTCACTCTTGATACCAGATATCTTTTCCATAGGGGCCATATGTGACGAGGACAGGCACTTTCTCAACGCCCTTTGGACGATAAACATTAAGACGAACTAGACCATCACCAGCCTTGAGAGGCACAGTAGCATTCTGTTCAAAGATGTAAGGGAATGACTCCTCATCCACAGTATGGATGTCTTCCTTGATCGGGTTGGGCATAATGATTTTTGGTGGTTGATTAGAATCTTGCTAAGACAAGAAGCCCTTGTCAGCGATCATATGAGGTCCTATTTCAGTTCTATCTTAGTGGATAATTCCCCCTCAATACCGCTATTGTCTAGACAGACCGAATTGTTCCATCGGTTGAACCCCAACTTTTGGGTGGAGGGTTCCGACCCTGATCCCTTCGGTTACGTGGGGCCGAGTCCCGATGTACGCCAGAGGCCCAGCTGCTAGATCGGGAATTGCGGGGAATAGAAGCTGGCGTCGAGGGAAGGCGATTAAGGAATAATGGGTGTGAGAGGCGTTTATTAATTAGGCGGTAATGTATGAGATGTTGCTGTGTCGTTAATACACAAGTCCAGCCTCTCACGCCTCTCTGGAGCTATTCGCATCATTCACCAGCAACCATGGCGCGAGAATCAGGAGCAGAACCTTTGAACATTCTAGTGGTTGGAGCAGGTACATACATGCATTATAAATGAATTGTTTTTGACTTTCGGCTAATAAATACTGCGAAGGCATTGGTGGTTTGACTGCAGCACTCGGTCTTCGTCAACAGGGACACAAAGTTACGGTATGAGAAGTCCACCTATGCAATGCGGTATCCACTTTGACTCACACGTTATAGCTATTCGAAAGATCACAGTTGGCAAAAGAAGTTGGTGCAGCTATCCATCTGGCTCCCAACTGCCATGGCATTCTTCGAAGATTTGGGGTGTACCCAGAAACCTTTGGCGCCAACCCTGTTGAAGGAGTATGTTTTGTGATCCCACTGACCTGGAAACAAGACTAAAGGGCTACAGATCACTGAGTATACAGGCGATGGCAAGCTCAGGTTCGATATCAATTTGAAGGGCCCACTGAAAATATGGGAGAACGTAGGTCTCGTATTAGCCGTATACTGGGAAGTTTGCTAACAGATACTTCAGCCATGGGTTCTGTCACATCGTGTTCGTCTTCATGAAGAGCTTAAGAGACTAGCGACATCCAGTGGAGGTGCTGGAACACCAGCCGTTCTCAAGACTTCCAGTCCGGTTGTTGATGTCGACCCCGCCACTGCAACTGTCAAGTTTGAGGATGGCACTACAGTCTCCGGAGACTTAGTTCTTGGAGCCGATGGAGTCAGCGTAAGGAATTAATTTAGTTGGTCAGTAGTGAGTCGTGCTAAGAGTATTTAGTCCATAACTCGATCAATTGTCGCTGGGCCAGATGTTAAACCCTTCGGCTCTGGCAAGAGCGCGTTTAGATTCATGGTTCCCCACGAAGAGGTCCTGAAGAAAGAAACGACAAAGGCGTTTGCCGAACGCAGAGGAACGCTGACTATGTGGATGGGCGATGATCGCCGATTGATCATGTACCCTTGCAATGACAACACTACGATGAACTTTGTGGCTATTCATCCTAGCAATCTCTCCGCGGGTGCAAATAAAGGAGCCGGTAAGTACCACAAGCCGCTGAAGCTATCCTCTCTAATCTTGTGTCGAACAGGGTGGGGACAAGGTGGCAGTAAAGAGCTCCTTCTTGACATATACAGCGACTTTGAGCCAAGGGTTCCAGCTCTCTTGAATTTGGTAAATGCAACTGACTTGAAGCTTTGGACTCTGTTAGATATGAACCGTATCTCAACATGGCACAAAGGTCGACTAGTACTACTCGGAGATGCCGCACATCCATTTTTGCCTCGTAAGTTAACCAGTCTTGCTATATAAACTTCACTAATGAGTAGTAGATCAGGGACAAGGAGGTGGTATTGCCATTGAGGATGCAGCATCGCTGGCTGCTCTGCTACCCCTTGGCACCACTGTCAAAGACATTCCCAAACGACTTGCTCTGTACGAGAAGGTTAGAGATGAGAGAGCGCACATAGTTCAAGAGTTCACAAGACAGGCTGGCGAGGACCTTTACGGGGAGAAGCGCGCCAAGTTCGACAGTAAGATATATATCTGCTTCAGTTCTTGCGTAAATACTGAAAGATGTCTAGTTACCAAGTTTACGAACTACAACTACGGCCACGACGAGTGGCACCACTCCACCAAGGCACTCAAAGATCATCTTTGGTCTCAGAACAAGAACCTTCGCTGGAAGTCCCCAGTGTCCTTTGGGCCCATGCCAAGTCCTCGACAGGACTACTACGGACAGCCATATAAGTCTGACGACTCGGCTTTTACCACATGGTCCGTTCGTTTCAAGTCTTCCGCTACATACCTAAAGACTCTCTTCCCTACATCCCAGTTCAGCTTCTACAAGCCCGGCACCGTCGCCGAAGCCACATTCTCAAGTACTGAGCTAAAGGATATGAAGTGGCTCGGTGGAGGTGGCTACAAGTTCTTTGGTCTCTGGATCCACGGTGTGCAGTATGAGAAGAAGGATGGTAGTAAGATCTATGGATCTTTCCTGGCTGTTCTGCTGGAAGATCTCGCAGATCCCATCGTTACAGGCCGTGAGGAGTTGGGTATGCCTAAGCTCTTCTGCAGTATTGATGTTGAAGAAAAGGGTGCGGATACCAATATTCGCTGCAGCTGGAGGGGAGCCCAGTTTGTTGATATCACTATCAATGGTCTTAGTGATGGTAGCAATGGACATACAAACGGCGCTAATGGACATGCAAACGGTACTAATGGAACAAATGGACATGCTCTTCCTAGCGGTCCACCGGGAGCCCCTCCTCTTCCAAAGGAGCAAGGAACCTTTGTTTACAGGTATGTTCCATCAGTCGGAAGGCCTGGTGTTGCTGATGCGGAATACCCCGTGTTCCTCGAGGACGGACTCGAGACAACGACGCGCAAGGTTGAGATGACTTTGCTTGGAAACAGTAGTGAGTTGAAGCTCACAGCGGGTACTTGGGATAGTCTGCCTACGCTTAACCATATTGCCACAGGGTTCTCTGAGATTCCTGTTTATGGAATCGTTCAGAGTAAGGTGGAGAAGGGACGGGGTGTGGATGATATCTCGCATGCTCGAAGAGTTGAATAGTGTATTTTTAATTAAATTGTATTTAATAGGTCTTTGCATAAACT